>QKWP01002511.1:21763-62531 GCA_003550325.1 Gigaspora rosea | reverse complement strand
TCTATTTTTTAAATCCTTGGCGAAAACAAGTTTTAAAAAAGCTATTTTTTATTATAATTCATCGTCATTGAAAAAAAAATTTGTCGAATAAATATATATATTTTTTTATCACGGGATTACCCGGTGATCGTCGATCATCGGGTAATCCCGTGATGTACCTGGCTTTAACCGCCCACCATTTTTGGAATTTTTTTAGAACTAATGAAGTGAATTTTTACCAGATTATTTGACGAATCATATGCATGTAAAAGCTTTTCGATCTTTAAAATTAATTATAAGTTACGACATGGTTGGCAAATTTGTCCATTGCTAGATTTCTGATATCTGAAATAATTATTCTGAAATTGGTGCATAGCTACTTATTATTATATCGATATAGATGGACCAATGGAGCAATGGATTAATGGTCATATATCCATTGATCCATTGCTATAATCGTTTTTACTAGACCTAGTCCATTGCCAACTATTTTAAAAAATTTATTCTATTATTCTATTGGTTTCTATTTTTAGCCAATGGTATCTACCCTGCATTTTAATATTATTAATCTAACGGTATCTATCGTTATCTACCAGTAGATAACAGTGGTAACTCACATCACTAGTCGAAACCTTAAAGTAGTTAAATAAATACGAGATGTGCTGCCTAAACCTAGTTAGAAAGTATCGTTCACATAGAACAAAGTTGTTATATTTAGTTATAAACTAAAATCACAATGTGTTTATTATAATCCTTTTTAGGCATATCGGCGGATTTGCGGAATTGGGTTTACATGGGTTTGTAAAACGATCTTGTATATACAGTACATCCATGTAATAAAAAAGTCACGAGTAATAACGATAATAAAATTAAATTTTATTGTTACATTATTGTTAATTACTCCTTAAATTATTTTTATATAATCCATGTAAAAATGTCACTAAAAATTTAAGTTCGTTTTACAAACCCATGTAAACCCAGTTCCGCAAATCCGCCGATATGGGTGATGATTTTAGCGATAAGTATAACCTGCAGATAATCAGTAGAATAATCCAGTGTACAACTATAATCTAATGTATATATATATAAATAAATTAATCTCGAGGGAGTACGTAGAGTACTCGATAATCTACAATGTCCGCTTTCACCTCGAAACGGTTATTCACAACTCTTTTTCCAGTATCAACTAGGTTAACACTGCCTCGCTATATTAAAAGATGTCCTTTTAACCTTCAACAAACTCTTTTTAAGTCAACGAGTGTTGATTCAAAAATTACTGATATTGATGTAAGTTTCACCTCCATTTTTGATCTTTACTATAAATACTTTTACAATCTCGGTTATAATGACATCCCTTTATCAGTATTTTCATATTCCTCGACTTTGTCATTTGCAGAAAATAACTTTTATACCACTATGAATTAAATTAAATGGTTAACAGCATAAGAGAGTTCAGATCAAATTATCCGAATCTTTAAAACCCCTTATTCCAGACAAGGATCTTGTGTTTGGACGAAATTTTACAGATCATATGCTAATGATTGAATGGAATGCTAAAGATGGGTGGTCAGATCCAATTATTCAACCTTACGGCAAGATTTCACTTGAACCTAGTGCTATGGTATTCCATTATTCTTTCGAATGTTTCGAAGGCCTAAAAGCTTATAAAGATAAAGAGGGGAAATTACGATTGTTTAGACCAGACATGAATATGAAGAGGCTCTGGAAATCGGCTGCAAGACTTACACTGCCTGTGAGTATAAAATAATCTATGACAAGAATTAGAATAGATATTGGAATTTGATCGATCGAAATTTGGTTGATATTTTACTTGTTTATTTATTTATTTATTTATTCATCATTTAACTATCTAAATCAGGTTTTCAACGAAGATGAATTGTTAGAGTGTTTAAAAATACTGATCCGTTTAGAAGAGCGTTGGGTTCCTGCTAAGAGAGGGTTTTCATTGTATATACGTCCTACTCTTATTGGTACACAAGCTTCTTTAGGAATAGGGTCTAATTCTAGGGCAATTCTATTTATTATTTGTTCTCCTTGCGGTCCATACTTCAGGACAGGATTTAGTGCTGTTAGATTATTATCTACATTTAAAAATGTGAGAGCCTGGCCTGGTGGAACCGGTGATGCTAAAATTGGTGGCAACTATTCACCATGTGTTAAACCGCAAATTGAGGCTGCCGAAAAAGGTTATCAACAAAATTTGTGGCTATTTGGTCCTGATGATGAGATAACTGAAGTGGGTACGATGAATTGCTTTGTTCTTTTAGACAATGAGAATGGTGGTATGATATTTTTTTTCAACTTTTCATCTTGACGAAATTATATAGATATAGCATATTCTAAAATTGTCTATTATTAGAAACTGAACTTGTGACGCCGCCTCTAGATGGTACCATTCTTGCTGGAGTGACTCGTGATTCGATATTACAGCTTGCTCGGACATGGAAAGAGTTAAAGGTCTCAGAACGTAAGATTACTATGTCCGAGGTGGTAAAGGCTTTGAAAGAGGGTCGTTTGAGAGAGATGTTCGGTTCCGGTACTGCATGTATCGTCACTCCTATTAAGGAAATTAATTATCGTGGACAAGACCTAAAAGTGCCATTAGATCCAAATGATGCTTCAAGTAATGCAGGTCCTATTACTCGGCGAATTTCTGACACATTGATGGGGATACAATATGGTGAAATACCTCACGAGTGGTCTGTTGTTTTAAACTAGACATTTATGTAGATTACTTCTTTGGATAATATTGAGGTGCATTGCGATTGCAACCGAGATTTGTTCAGAATTATTACAATATCTAATAATAGCTATGTAACTTTCGCTTTACTTCTCTCGAAATGGTTGAGCATAGGCATTTAATATATTTGATTTCCCATTTTTACCATTATTCATGATTTTAATTTCAAAATAAAATATCTCACATCGTTAAGAATTGGATAATTTGCTTAAACTATAGCAGATTATATATTGAGGTGGTTTATATTCTGTAGGTTTTTTAATTTTTTCTTGAAATATAACTTATTCATTATTATTGGGTTCAAGGTAATTTCCCAGAGGATTATATTAATGCTATAGACATGTCATGTTAATTATTAGATATAATAAAGCTTGTTTTTTATAAGCAAACTCAAGTTATATATGTTTTATTTATCTACTTTTTATAATTCTAAATTTGTACTTTGTGGCTTTCTTTTTTTTTAATGATGAATTAAGATGATCTTTAAATGCTAAATCTGCTAAATTCTGAAACTATCAACATAAATTTCAATAAAGTATACATATTTCCGTATCCCTGATATGGGGCATAAAGTGCATGGGCACTGTTTAGATAATTAAGAATTATTCATTTATTACTTTTCAGCATTATATCTGTAAAAAGCCCAACAAAATCAAATCCGCCAATATATATATAAAATTGAACAATAGTTTCCATATTTTTACTCGTATTTGAACCGTTTTAAAATCTTTTTTGGCATACCCGTTTTAATCATCGCATCTTGAATGTTGTTAAATGGTCTTTTTGTAATTATTTGTTCTGCTCGAATTTTACCAACTTGGCTCACTAACTCTAGTTGTGCACGACCTGCTGTATTGATATTTGGAGGACCTTCAACTGCAAATATGAAAGCCCTACCGGCAAATGGACCAAAATAAGCGTCCCGGTTTTGTTTATACACAATTCCAGAGTTTTGTGGAGGTTCAATGTTGAGATTGTCTTTGGTCGTGATAAAAATAAAATAATCATCTTTGGATGCTGATTTTTCTCGTTCATCATTATAGTTCTTCTGGGTGAAAGTTGAATTGATATTCAGTAATTTGTATTGATGAATTTCATTTACGCCTCCAGGCGTATCCAACCCAAGAAAAACATCGCCATGTGGTGCAAATACTCCATTGATGATGCAATGCGTACATTTCCGGACGTCAATTGTATCGTGTTCACACTTAACATACCACTGCCCAGAGTTGCTTCTGGTTGAACGTGTATCTACCTGCTGGCTGGCAGTATCCAATCGTAGATGATGGTTTTTGAAACGTAAGTCACCATTCAATTTTGCTCCATAATAAATTTCTGAGATGGATATTACTTCCCCTTCGTTCAACATCCTAGATTTTAAGCAACGGAAAGAAGCATTGAAAAATTCAAAGTTCTGCCAAGAACAATACCCTGTTGCTAGAGATTTATCATTCTTTGATAAGTGCTCTTCATAGTCATCGAACCGCCAGTGTTGAAGCTGAGGGTCATCTCTGTCAGCTAACTGCCCTACCATTATCCAAAGCCATATGTATGGCATGGTGAGAAATCCATAATTGGAATTGCCAACTTTTTCAAAACGAAACATTCCAGTGCGAGTGACTTTATCAGGCGTCAGAGTTGGTTTGATTATAGGTTGATATAGATCCAAGAGCTTGTGAGTTAACACTGCTCGCACTATTTGCTTGGCTTCATCAGAAGTATATGAAAAAGCTTTTTTATATAGATTTTCAAGGGTATTACGAAGAGATCCCATAAGATCGCTGATATTGAAATTATGAATGTTATCATGTGACAAAGAATCTTGCAGAACTTCAAGAGCCCGTCCATGTCCACCACAGTCGCTGACAAGAAGCCTTATGATAGGATCACTTATATCAAAAACATCTTTTATAATACCACCATGAGTAACAGTTGGAGGTTTTAGTGAAGGTACTGGTAGAAATACACGTTTTCTTGATGATTCTGCAATAAAATTTTCGATGGGTCCAGCAGTTGTTACTGTACAGCAGGAAATCACAAAAGTTTTCGACAACGAAAGATCTCCAATATTGGTTAGTGTTCTGTAAAATGATGAGTTTTTATTGAGTCCATCGTTTATATCGCTCATAATATTATGCAGGCCATCAACGACTAAGATAACTGTAGCATCCTCCAATTTCTTATCTTCATACTTGGCAATTAAGGCCAAGACATCCCATGGGGATGGTGGCTCATAATTCCCAATGAGATTGTCCAATGTTCTTTCACCGGAAAAAAGTTGCAAAAGCATTCTGGTACCAACTGCCAGATATGCGTCTTGTTCGGATATTCTTAAACTATTACCATTTTCATAACTAATATTGAATACCCAAGCATTTTCAAGACGACTTTTTAGTTCTGAGTCTTTAGTTGCACATTCAACCACCGTATGACGGAATTCAGTAGCATTTCATGACTTTCCAATGCCAGGCCCAGAAATGAACAAGTAAATCGGAATATAGTTTTTTGTCTCGTTCCCCGTTTTTATGATGTTGGTAATGCTTTAGGAGTTCAGTTTGCAATGTTTCACAGTGACTGGTCTAGTTGATAATTCCATCGCAAACCACTACTGTAAAGCAAGGGCGTTGGTTTTTTATACGGCAAGCCTAGTAGGACAATAGAAGGTTAGTTATTTATGATACAAAAAATAAAATTAATTTGATTTATTGCTAATACCATTTGGAAAAGCATTTGAGTTTTTTAATTTCTGGGACGTGTACGGAATGAAAGCAGAAACTTGTAAACAAAACATTAAAAAATTTTAAAAGATTAAGTATTAATATTATTGGCACAGGTTAATAAATGGAGAAAGCAGCATAGAGTTGGAATATTCGAATGCAGTCGTGGTACTTACCCTGTCTTTCGCCTTTTATTTTTTCAATCAACTCTGCGATCGTTTCAGTTGGCCCTCCTTTCAAACCATATTTCATGAGCTTATCTGCATTCATTCTAAGGAAGGATATGCCATTAATTTCTTGTTCACGAAGAATATTAAAATGCTTATCCTCAAGTCCTAAGTTTTGTGCGCGCAAAAAATTTATTAGTTGTTCTGTTTTAGACCATCCTTTTACTTCGTTGACTGTAGGAAGAGGAACTTTTTCTCCGGCAGTAGACATAGTATTTACATATTTAGTTTTTGAAAGAATCTACAGTTTAAAATATTTGGAATCACGTGTTGGAAGCCCTATTGTGACTAATTTCTAGTCGAATAACAAAAAATACAAGGTACGCGTAATTTAACCAATTAAAAGCTGCTCGATACGTAATTATCAAGGCAGCTTTTGTCTAACCTACGTAGCTCACCCACAAAAATTTTCCGGTCATGTGACTTTTTATGGCGCAGTGAACGTAAAATCCTGCTTTTTTATGATTTTTCATTAAAAAACACTAATAACTCCGAAGTTTGTCTATGAAATCATCTACTGCGCATTAACAAAAAAAATTCCTTGCAAAATTTTGGTATAAGTAGCACTCTAACCAAGCGTCTAACCCAAACCCTAACCACTTGATTTATACTTTAATTCTTTCATTTTATTCAATTGTTTTGATTGTTTTGATTTTCACATTACACCTGATCTCAAAATTTGATTGGTTTGTGCCACAAAAAAGTCACATGACCTGAAAATTTTTTGTGGATGTCCAGAATTATGTGATGCAATAAGGTAAATTATGCAATGCAATGGGGTCAATTATGCAATAGATGTGAATTATGCGGTTTTATATATAAATTTTCTCGATTATGCGATTTCAGTAATTCATGTGATTTTTCGGAATCAATTTTGAAGTTCATTTATTATCTTCATCAAATCACTCATCTACCAATCACAATCCATACATGTGATCAGGATGCTTTTTTTGCTTGATTATGTGAAGCATCCAAGATGCGAAAATTTGGTATATTATGCGCATTTTACGGTATGCTTTCACATAATCCTGAACTAAAGATGTTAATGGAGTAAGGCAGTATTGTCACAGAACAGCTTTGGACAGTAGTTTGGACAACTTTGGACAATCTTGGACAATTAAATAAAGTAAAATTACTTAAAATTTTATTAAGACAATCTATTTTAATTTTAACTAGAATGTGTTCAGCACCTCAAAAAATATATAATTATATATTTTTTAGACAAATTTAATAATTATTAAAGCCTGTATAAGCTTTGAACAATCTTGAACGCTTGGACATTTTGGACATGGACAAGGCCAAAAAAGGTCTTGAACAGCCAAAATGTACAACACTAGAGTAAGGCACTCCAAAGTAATTATGGAGTATAACTCACTCCATACTAGTATGGTCTAGACATAACATCACCTCAGATTACTAAGATATTATTAATAGAAGTAATTGCTCTAGAGTAATACTACTAATACAAAATGGAATATACTTTGGAGTATTATTATATATATGGGGGTGAGTTGGTAGAAAAGGGACAAATCATTTTTAGTAAAATTTTTTAATTTTTAAACTAAAATATCTTGACAACTATTTAATCAAATTTGCTAAAAAAATTTTTATTTTAATCTTGAAATTATATAGAATTAAAATATTAAATTAATTAAGATAGTTGTTAAGATATCTAAGCCTAAAGTCAAAAAACTTTTAGTTAAAAAAAATTTGTCCCTTTTCTACTGACTCACTTCTATATATTTTTTACCATATTTTTCCAAAATAAGGTAGCATATTTTTGGAAAAATATGGTACTATAAACTTCAGAGTATTACATAGTGCTTAATACATAGCACTCTGGGTTATACTTTGGGTTATACTCCGGGTTATACTTTGGAGTATGCTCTGATTCATACTTTAGTGTAGTGTGGTGTTAAGGGATACTCTGCCAGAGTATGCACTACACCACTCTGGAGTATCTTGTTAATATCCCTATCCTAAACACCCTAGTGAGCTACTATTGTCCTTTAGTCTCAAATTATTACGGGACCAAATATGTGACATGTTTGATCATGTTCTGTCTAATAATCGATCAAGTGATCGATCAGTGATGTTTGGTAAGAAGAAGCAGAACCATGTAAAATTTTTTCAGATTTTCTAAATTTTTGTACTTAACCCAAAGTTTTCCAAATTTTTGCAGTTTATCTAAATTTCTCTG
This sequence comes from Gigaspora rosea, assembly GCA_003550325.1. NCBI lineage: Eukaryota > Fungi > Glomeromycota > Glomeromycetes > Diversisporales > Gigasporaceae > Gigaspora > Gigaspora rosea. The sequence goes on along the minus strand of QKWP01002511.1, from coordinate 54,647 downwards.
ATTTTTTGTAGTTACATATGGTCTACTCAATAAAAATGTGTTTTATACACATGATCTGATCAATAAAAAATATTCAATCTTTTGATAGCTTGTTCTTTAAACACACTCTTAAATTTACTAAATTACTAAAGTTCATATCTACCCTCCTTTTTCTTTAATATATATATAGTCAGGTTCCTTATATATAATTTTACCTTTTTTTATCACCTTTCTTCTCTAAAAAATCACCTAATTTTTGTCACTTCCCTAAGGTGAAAAGAATATATGTTTTATTAAAACTTTTTACACAATATTCTAATAACTTCACTAGTGAAATTCTTTCCATTATCAGAAAGAATAATTTTAGGAACTCCATATCTACAGACAATATTTTCAAAAATAGAGTTTCTGCACCTGTATCTAATACAGCTTTAGCTTCAAACCATCAAGTAAGATAATTAGTTGCAACAATAATATAACAATTGTTGTTAGCGATTATGAGTAGAGGTCCTACTAAATCTATACCTATTTGTTTAAAGGCTCTTCTAATTTGAATAGGGTAGAAAGGTTCTTTTCTTTTGCTTTTGTCTTGTTTTTGACAGACTTAACATGAGCAAATATAATTTTGAACATCTCTGTACATTTGGTTCCAATAATATTGATTGGATATTTTATAATACATAGTATCTGTTCCTAATTCCAGCAGTAGAATGACTATGCATCATATACAAGATAGATTCAATCTCAGTCCATTTAATTACTTTGATAGGTTTGTCTAGATCTTTACAATTTTTTTATACAATAATTTGTCTTTCATTTTATAATGTCTATATTGAATAATAATTGTCTGTTTTTTATTGTCCATTAAATTAAAGAGGAGTATGTTTGTTTCTAAATACTTTATTAAATTTTGGTATTGATTCAAATTCATGAAGAGGCAGTAGTAGAGAAGTGTGTCTGGGTTGGTAATCGAGAAAGGAGGACCCCAGACATTTCTCATATACCGTAGGTTTCCAAAAATAAGCTACCTCCAAAAGAAGCTACCCCCAGATTTTCAGAAAAATTTTTAGAAAAATCGTTAACAGTCGCTACATATAAAACTTTTTTTTTACTATGTAAACTTCAAAAGGTCGAATAAGTAAAGTTGTTCATCGTAATTAAATACACTTATAGTAAAAATTTTATGGCATTTGGACAACTTTTTATTAGTACGTTTTTCAATTTTTCGAAAAATTTAACAATCTGAAAATAAGCTATCTCCACAATTTTTTGTGTAACTTTTTGGCCAAAAAGGGTAGCTTATTTTCGGACAAATACGGTAGGTCATAACTGATCTGCATAAATTTAAACGTTTTTGCTATCCCTAAAATCAAGTAAATTTGCTAAAAGTTGGATTATTACATATAAATTTTATAGTAATTTGCTAAAAACTTAATTATAATATCTAGTATTGGGTAAAAAAATATAAAGCATATTTTTTAAAATTGTAATAGCTGTNTTTATTAATAATAAGAGAGGAGGATAAATAATATAAAGGTAAAGATAAAATACAATGTCTGGATCTCCTGGATCTGTCTAAAACTAAGGAAAATAAGGTGGGTTTATATATCTATTGAGCTAAGCGTCGCTAAGCATCGTTAAGCGTCGCTAAGCGTCATTAAGCATCGCTAAGCATCATTGAGTGTCATTGCACATCAATTTCGCATATCACTATTACTAAATACAGTTATTACAAAATTTCCTTATTAAGTTCTAATTTTCAAACCAATTTTTACCAAAATTAAAACCTATTCTATAACAGTATAATGTCAAATATTGCTATGATGAAGGAATTGGAATCAAAAACGATGAACATAAAGTATTTATTTATTATCAAAAACTGATTACTTGTGAACACCTTTAGCCATTAGTTATTGCTGAGTTTCTTGATTTTCGCCATCATAGACAAAACTATTGTCTTCTTTAATGAACCTGGTAAGTTTCTATTTTTGCATTAGTTAGTATATTACTTCAAAAACTGTATTGTAGGTTACTAAATGAACAGTACTTTTGATATTATAATTATAATTTGAAATCAATAAATACATTTGAGATTCCGTTTATGAAATAAGCTTTATTTACATTATGAAATAGATATAATGCATCAAATTCCTTGTAAATGTAATGTATGCTTTGCCAATCCTATACTAATAATATGGCTTTCCTCATTACAAGTACTTGACTAATTTGAATTCTGATTGGAACTTATATGTCCAATTCAATTCGTTCCAATTGCATCACCTATCTCTGCAAATTTTTAGTAATAAACAAATGCTTTACATAAATCCTTTTCAACTCCGATTTTATAATAATACCGTATATTCCCGAAAATAAGCTACTCCGAAAATAAGCAACCCCCCTGATTTTTTTCAAAAATTTCAAAAAACGCGTTGGCAGTTGCTACATATAAAACTTTGTTTTACTAAGTAAACTTCAAAAGGTCGATTAAGTAAAGTTGTTCAGCGCATAAAAATACACCTACAGTAAAAATTTGGTGTCATTTGGACAACTTTTTATTAGTACGTTTTTCAATTTTTCAAAAAATTTAACATTTCGAAAATAAGCAACCCCTCATTTGTTCGTGTAATTTTTTGGCCAAAAAAGGTTGCTTATTTTCGGGAATATACGGTAACAATTTCCAATATTACACGTTTCAGCAGCATTCTCTATCTCAAATTACTAGAAACAATTTCCAATATTACACGTTCCAGCAGCGTTCTCCATCTCAAATTACCGGATGCCCAAAAAATTTTCACTATATTGAGGGTTCTCTATATAAATGCTATTGTGACGAATGTTATTTGTATATATATGCACAACCAATTAACTGCAGTATAAATTTTTGTAATAAAATAATACAAATAATTACATTCGGAATAAATAAAAAACAAAATAATATTTATCGACTATTTACAAAAATGTCAAATTTCATAATTCGCTGCTTTTTTCCAAGATCCTATATGCGAACCTTTCTTGATTATAATATACCGAGTTATATTATGTCGCGTTTGAGATTAGCATTTGCGTGAAGTTGTAACTTTAAGCACTTGGAATTGCACTGACTGAAATTGGTAGTTGAATTTAGATATTCTGGCATGCATTAGTTAGTAAATTAGATAGGTGCAGCTTTAGATGCTTAAAGTCGTAACTCCAAGAAGATGCTAATATCAAGCATGATAACAGTACAGTAATAGCTCTTCTGCAGAAAAATCTAATTTGTTTGATTTAACGATATTTGGTAAAAAGAAATGACATATGGCATAAAAATGAAATATTTGAAGTTAACAAAATAAAAAATTTATTTTTATTTTTGTTATAGTACTAAATAACTTTGGCGAATCCGTGCGTCTATTTAAATAAATCCAAAAAAGAAGGCGAAATGATCAGAGAACCTAAAATATTCTGACCCGAATCTGTGCAGATTACAAAGTAAAGTCTTTGGCCTGCGTGGTAAGAAAAGTTTTTACTTAAGTAACTGATTTTAATAGTTATATTCTATTGAATTTTGAATTTAATACTGTAGTTCTTTTATTTTTGAAATAGTATTAATTCTAGAGATGCATCAGTCTGGTCCGGTCTTTAAGAGGACCATTATCATAGTGTTTATAGTCCCGGTCCGGTCTGGTCCTTCGGTCCCATAACAGTCCTTTAATGATTTTAATACATAAGATTTTATTGGTCAAAAATGACATAATTATTTACTATCAGATATAAACAAACATCATATGATCTACATTACACCTGGTCAAGAAATTTGATTGGGTGATACAAATATCACAGTTATGTTTACAAGAACCGGTCCCAGGATCGGTCCTTTAATGGTCCCACGGTCCCTATCGGTCCCAGTCCTGGACCGGTCTTTTCAGGACCGATGTAACCTTAATTAATTCATTATATGGTCAAAACGATGTGTCAAGGGTTGGTTATAATTGATCGCTACTGTGTAACTATATGAAATTTATACTCTTTGTCAGTGATTTTCCATTTAATTTATATTTAATACAGTTAACTCTTTCTAATCCGAACTGCTGGGACTGTTTTTTTTTACTATGTAAAAATTTGAAAAAGTTCGGTTTTTAAAAAGTTATATATAGCTTATCCAAACTTTATAATAAAATTTACAAATGTTCTAAAAGATTTTGTTTGGTTTAGAGAAAGTTTAATAGTGTTCAGTTTAGAGAGGTTCGGATTAAAGTGAGGTGACTATATATTAAAAATCAAAAGCATGGTCTTTTAATTACGTGTTTTAGTAAAAAAATGAAAGTTTTTTATTTTAGTCTTTAAATGAATTATTAATTATGTGCTGTCAAAAGAAAACCTGTCATCAGACTTTAATTATATTTTGTCCATCTATAGAAAATCTAGATTTTCTATAGAAGCTAACAATATAATTGAGGATTTTTCTTTGACGGTATTCATATATTGAATGAATGTAAAATTTTTGTGGTTCACATTTCATGTAATACAAAAATTCTCGTAATCTGGAATATTCTAATTTGCATGTTTATACCATAAATAGAGCGATTTGCATTGTTCTAATTTGGACTGCTATAATGATCTACATTGCATATTTGTTTACTTGGTTACATTTTTTAACTAATTAAAACAAATGTCCGCCATGCTCTAAATAATGCATATGCGACCATTTCTAACACTATTATTACTATCACTTATTGTGTTATAAATGTCATATTTACAAACTATACTTGTACTAAATAAATTATAAGTTCAAAATTATACTTTTTGTAAAAAAACACAAACAAACTAGTTGAAGCAGAGTCTTTCAATTTCAACTCACCAGTTGTTTAGACTGCCGAACTACCTTCCGACCTTTCAAAATATTCATCTCTCATTTAGTTTTTGGAACTACTGCATCTTATTGCATTTCAGGTTAAATATATGCGCGGATTTATAAAATTGGACCTTTTTTTAGATCCCCAGATCTGCAAAATATCACATGATGATTGGTTATAAATAACAATTTCACTCCAAAAATATCCGTCAAATTTATTTTCCTATTTAAATAATATATGTCAAACCAATGAACCCACCTAGAAACCAATGAACGGAATCGCGTGCAATGAAGTAAAGACGGTAAAGATTACAGAAATTTCAGCTTACTTAAATATTTATAAGTTTTTTTTACAATTGTTTTCATTTTTTTTAGATCTACTCATTGCTTATTAGTCTTTATTTTGATCGCTTTAATTTTAATTCGCTTTAATTTATTTCGGTAAGTATAAAGAAATTTTTTCACAAAAATATGAACATAAATACTTATTTTTATTATGTTTAATTTAGTTTGGTTAAAAACAGGATCATAATACTTATTCAGTACCTATTTAGTTCGATAAGTATATAGTTTATTAATTACAGTAGTGGAATTAAAATCAGCAAATTATATACGCGATTAATACTTTTTTTTTATGATATTTTACCCACTATATCTTAATTAATAGGCCGGGGCTCAATTTTTAATTAGTGGAAAATAAATTTAGTCAAGCGAGTTCATTATTATGATGAAAAAGAAGATGGTTAGAGACCATCTTTTTTAGTATAGAGTTGTGCTAATTGGCCAAAATTAATACCGTAAATTCTCGAAATAGCGGGCAGGGGCGCGCTATTTTGACTACGTGCGCGCTATTTTGAGTACGCCATGGGCGTTATTTTGAATAAATAGGTTATTTTTTGAGTATAGAGGTTTTCAAAATAACGCCCATGGGTGGTATTTTATAGAATATCATATATCCCACAACATGCATACGTACATACCGGTACATGCGTACTAAAATCAAAAAGCCCAACAATAACCACCGTATAACAAGTTACAGCCAAATATAACCAAGTGCTTTTTCTTAATGGCATAATCTGCATATTTTTTTCATTTACGGTAAAATTAAAATTTTTAAATAAATAAAAAAATTACAAATAAATAGAGGTTCTCTCAACAATTATGTCTTATTATCTGCGCCTTTTGAACAACTTTTACTCAAGAATAGCTACGAATATACTTCCGTTTTAGAAACACTAAACGCTAAAATATTACCAACCTACTCTAATAAAATAGAATTTCCAGACATAGAGGTCGCTTATAAAAGAAAATAAATAAATAAAAAAGTAAATAAAAAAAAATATAGAATTTCCGTTTGCACAAAATCGTTCTTTTACAACACCAATTTACATTTAACACTGGCTTCGTTTATATTTTATATTTATTCAGATGAAAAGTTTTATTCACGCATTGTACATTTAAATCAACATTTTTTTTAAAACTATAAATAGAATTTTCTATATACGTTTTTTTTTTTGATGAAAAAAAAATGCTAGACTTACTTGCATTAATTCGGGGCATTCGTGCTCTATCATTTTTTCTCTGTTCATTTTCATCCGTAACACCAACCCCCTAGACTTATAAACGTAATTTACTTTTTATTTACACGAATGAATCTCTTATATTACTTACAAATAAACATGGATTTAGAACGCAAAAATCGAAGCTATACTATCGTGTTTAAACTCGAGACGATTAAATATGCAGAAGACACCTCTAATCGCGCTGCAGCAAAATTTTATAATGTTGATAGAAAACGAGTTCAGGAATGGAGAAAGAAAAAAGAAAAGTTCGAAAATACCAAAAACAAAGAGCAAGTACGAGCCCTCAAGGGTCGCGGCCGAAAGGCCAAGTACCCTGTGCTGGAAGTTGAGCTATTGGATTATATCAAAAAAAGAAGGGAGGAAAAGCAAGCCATTACAACATTTATGATAAGGAACAAAGCTAAAGAGTTAGGACAAACCTTTGGTCATGAAGATGCTCAGTTTTCGCGTGGCTGGGTCGAATGTTTTAAAAATCGACACAACCTGGTAGAGCGGGCCCGCACACAAATTGCCCAAAAGTTTCCAGAGGAAACACCCTTAATTGTTAAGAATTTTCTTGAAACTGCACGTAAAAAGACTCAAAATATAGAAAAAAAATATATTATTTCTTTTGACGAAACACCCATGTGGTTTGATATGCCAAGAAATTCGACAATTGAATTTGAAGGTGTTCGCGAAGTGCCTATTAAAACTACAGTAAGCGATAAAGTGCGATTTACTGTGGTTCTAGGTTATACAGCTTCTGGTGACAAGCTTCCACCAACCGTAATTTTTAAACTTAAAAACAAACCAAAGGGAAGGTTTCCACGAGACGTTGTAGTAGCAACGGCATCTCATGCAAACATGAAAGGAGATTTGATTGTTTCCACCTATATTCCACGGGTTATTAGAGCGAGACCTGATGGCTTTTTTAAAAAAAAAGGTATAATTTTTGTCGACTGTCATCGTAGCCATATCCGCGAAGATGTAGTTAAAGCATTGAATCTTGAGGGCTTGGATGTTTTAGAGATACCTGGTGGTACAACCAGTGTTTTACAGCTACCTGATGTTTCTGTAAATAAACCTTTCAAAAGTGGTGTACGAAAACGATGGGAAGAATGGATGGAAAAGGGTAAAAAGGACTTCACCAAAAACGGCAATCGCAAAAAAGCACCATACGAGCTTGTTTGTGAATGGGTTTCACAAACATAGAAGGTATGATTGCATTATAGTAATTGATGAATTTGAGTACTGCAAAGAAAAAATAGCATTTCGGGCTTTCAATTATATAATTGAAAGCTCAAAGTCGAAGTGCCATTTTCTCCTGGCAGCACTTATTTCGTGTAATTTTCTTGGCCTGCATTAGTTTTGTCTTTTGTTAATTCGTATTGTTGCTTCATCGTGGTATTTAAATAACAAAAAACACATTAAATTATCGTGTGTTCAAGTTACAATCACAAAATTCTAATTACAAATTAACTTACTTGAAGGAAATCAGTAAAGAAGTTTTGATCAAATCCTTTGAATCGACTGGACTCACTCTAAACCCCGATGGTAGCGAAGACAATAAAATGTCGCACCATTTACAAGCAATTGTTAGAGACCGGATAAATGAGATTGATGAGTTATCAAGTGAAGAAAGGGAAGAAAATATGACGGACGTAGATGTATACGATGATTCAGATGATGATATGATGAATGTGGATGAAAATGAAAATATGGAAGATGAATTCATGACAGATAATTAGTGTGATGGTAAGTACGGCAAAACATTCTGCGAATCTATAATCCATTAAATATTACTTCGCTGTTTGTTAAAATTGATCCACACATTATGTTGTAACTAGAATCCTAACTAGGTATGGTTTACTTCAAACCAATTATCTCTTCTCTTCGTTAGGAATTTCTGAAATAGAAAATGAATTTTTTTGTGAAAACGAATTTTTTTGTGAAAAAAAACATAAACAAGACCATACTAATTTGCTAAAAGCCTGTTAAATTTTAAAAAACCGTTTGCTACTTATCTGATATTTTCAAATTTTTGGCCCAAAATTTATTTATTTCTTTCCAAGAAAAATTTCTGCTAAAAATGTAAAAAAAAAATCCCGTTGAGTTTATATCCAACTCTTGTTTGATATCTTTGTTTTAGGCAATAGCAAATATTTGCTAAATTACCGGTTACCTTAAATAAAGACTAAAAGGGCATTGCATTCTCTATAAGTGCCTTATATGAACACTCATTGAATACATACGTGACCTCCATAAATGCACTACTCTTATCTTTAACTTAATGCACGTCATTAGAGCTTTGGTTCTACGTATGGGTGGGTGCATTTAGATCTGACTATATAATTATGAATATGCAAAGGCGTTAATGCGTGAATGCGTGAATGCGTGTGTGCATGTATGTGTGTATGCGTATGCTTTTCATTTTCTTAACAAGCAATAAACTACTGTTATAGTCAATTCGATAAATTACTATTTACATGATGTGACACAATATGAATGTATAAGGGGTGCGCGTTATATCGGGGCGCGCATGGCCGTTATTTTGAATCCAGGTATGAAATTTTTAGGGGTCACGATTTTCGAATTAACGCCCCTGCCCGCTATTTCGAGAATTTACGGTATTCACATTTCGCAACATGAATCTTTATTGTGATTGATGATTGTACAAAATGTTTTGACTTAGAATTGATGATGGGGGTTCTCAAGCACCCCAATCAATGGATCAGATTCAAATTTTAATTAAAATAAACTAACCAATTTGGTTAGTTTATTCAATTAAAAATTTGCCTCCAATCTATCGATTGAGATGCTTGAGAACCCCAATTATGAATCGATTAAAAATTTGCCTCCAATCTATCGATTGAGATGCTTGAGAACCCCAATTATGAACTTCATCAGAAATTTGTATATAACTTGATTATGCTATTTATCAATATATAGTTTTAATAAAAATCATATTTATATATATTTAATAACAATAATAAAATTATATAAAATTATAATATAAAATTTATTTTAATGTATTTATTTATGAAATTATATAATACAATATATTATATATTGGCAACAATGCCATGACTCTGCCACGAATTCATAATATTACACTCATAAAAAATCTAACTGCGTAATAGCTACGATTTGACCTTATAGATCCATGCATTCTATTGCGATATAAAAACTAGGAAAGAAAAGAAAAATTCATTTTGATATCCAAAAAAAAGGACAGACCAAATACAAAAGGAACTGGCAATTTAACATCTGGTCGCTAATTTCATGACCTAGTCAAATTCACAGAATTCCGGTTTCAAATTAAAAACCTAGGAAAAGAACGTGAGACAGATATAGGGTGTAGATGAGATTTTCCGGGTCATGTGACAACCTGATCTCCGGTCTAGGTCAGATCACGTGATCATGCGGGCTCTTTCCTGTTACATGGATAAATATAAAAAAATAAATACACAGATCCTTTATTTTTTTTAACCACTCTTTTTTTTTTTTTTAACATCGCCATTCATCATTGGTATTGTTGCCTCTTTTTGCTATTGGTGTTGTCACCTCTTTTTGCTGTTGGTATTGTCGCCTCTTTTCACTGTTAGTGTTATCTTTGGTTTATCCTTGGTTTCGTCCTGTTGTTGTGTTTTCACTTGTTGTAGATAAGGTATCGTTTTATTAGTGGCGGTTTTTTTTTTATTGTCATTTCATTGCATTTTTGATTTTCTTGTACGCTGTTTCATTTGTAGTATTTCATTTTATTTTTTTCTATATTTCGTCATTTTGTTGTTTTATCATTCCGTCGTTTTGTTGTTTCGTCATTCTGTCATTTTGTCATTTCGTTTTCGTTGTTTCGTCTTAACATTTCGCTAGGTATCATGGTTGTTGTTAATGGGTTTTTAACGAGGATTAGTGTTAGATAAGGGATAGGATTAGATAGTTATGCGAGATTAGAGTAGAGGTTTGATTGTAGCATTAAGGTTAGTATTTGTGCAGGTTTGAGTTTTTTACAGTAGATATAATTATATATTATAAAATAAAATATATACAAAAAATAAAATGTATATTAGAGAATTTAAAGAAAAAAAAGAAATCAATTAGAAAAATAAAAATAAACGAACCTTAAAATGTAAATTCTTTTAATTATCCCCATGATGGTTTGTTCGATAATTATTTTTCTGAAAATAAAATTAAAATAAATAATTTAAATAAATAAAGTAATTTAAAATAAAATAAATTAAATTAAAATGAATTTAATACGAATTAAATAAAAAAAAATAAAATTTAAAAAAAAAAGAAAAAAATAAAAGTAAAATATAATAATTTCAATTTTGGTTCGAATTAAACTTAATTTAGACTAAAATTTGAAATTACACCCTTGTACGCTATTCCCAAATAACTTAGAGTGGAGCAGGCAGTAGGTTTAGAAGTTAAGTGTAAATTTTTTTTCTTTCTGTATATTTTTTTTTACTAATACAGTATATTTTTATGATAGGGCGAAGTATTTGTTTTGAATTTTCTTTGCCGAATGTTACACTTGATCTTGAAATGTGATTGGATTCTGATCACATGTGGATAGTATTTTAGTAGCGATCTAGAGTAATTAAATTGATCACGTGATCACGTGATCCCGACCTGGATCAGAGATCGGGTTGTCACATGACCCAGAAAATCTCACCTACATTCTGGTGCTCTCAGAAAGCGAAGTTAATTTTTAATAACCAAAAAAAAGGACCAAAATACACGCAACTGATGCTTAAATTCAAGACCCATTACAATTTCAACACTTGGTTCCATTTTACCCTTCCTAGAGAAGACAAAGCTGTAAAAGAAAAAAACGTTAGTAACAGAATTTAAAATAACAAAACAACAAGAAAAAAAAGCTAGAACTGGTACTTATTTTTGTACCAGTTCCTTTCGGGTCACATATCTCCAATCTTGGCTTTCTTGGCACTATTTTACCTTTCTGATGAAGTACAAAGCTGTAAAAAAAAAAAAAAACATTAGTGGCAGAATTTAAAATAACAAAACAACAAGAAAAAAAAGCTAGAACTGGTACTTATTTTTGTACCAGTTCCTTTCGGGTCACATATCTCCAATCTTGGCTTTCTTGGCACTATTTTACCTTTCTGATGAAGTACAAAGCTGTAAAAAAAAAAAAAAACATTAGTGGCAGAATTTAAAATAACAAAACAGCTAAGTAAAAAAAAAAATTAGAAGCGGTACTTATCTTTGTACTATCCAGATTCAGCTTTCCAAATCACCACACCATTTCACCTCTCACCGGCGAACTATAAAACCTAGAAAAAAAGAAGTTAGTTAAAAAAATGAAAAGTACAAAAAAAAGAGCTAGTGCTTAGTACCAGTTCTAGCCCAGATTTCTGGATCATTCTATCTGATGAACTACCAAAAAGATCCAACGTAGTGTTCTTTCAAAGTGCACTGGTTAATGCTTTTTTGTCCTTCTAAGTCAATGTGGTGTTCTTGCATTGCTAATGCTGTTCCCTTTCCGATCCAAGTTTATTATTGAGAAGTCAACGTAGTGTTAGGGCAGTGTCATTAATCACCTGATTATTTTTTATCAGAGGCCTACCCCCCTCCCTCTTCCTTAATATATAAATAGTCAGGTTCTTATATATAATTTCAACTTTTTTTACCCCCCTCCCCCCCTAAAAAATCACCTGATTTTTGTTACTCCCCTTAACATGGTTAAGTGGGTTGACGGTTGACTCAATACATTAAAATTTTTACCAGTAATATCAAATTTATGTAATTTGATTGGTTAATCTTAGTATCAAATTACTGACGCACTATGTTTTCAGTATATAGAGTCAAATTTAAGTGCGTCAAAAATTTTAGGGTGATCTACAAATCCGCATATATGAAAACAATAAGTTTGAAAGTAAACTACCAATGATTAAAATTGGTTGTTACGTTTTGTATTACAAAAAAAAAGTTTCATATGACACGACGATTTTTACTATTAAAAGTACATTACAATTGACTATATAAAAAAAAGATCGTCACCAATCATATTTATCCTAATAACAACAATCAAAACAAACTTCCGCTATGCTATATATTTGAAGAAAATATTTATAGTTGAAAAAGTTAAAGTATATCACATGATCAATTCAACCAATTTAAATATTCTAAGTACTATTAAAATTGAAAGTCTTTGTTTATATTTACTTAAAAGTTCAAGATAGGTTTATACAATATAAATATATGCATATTTAAAATAAAATTTTATATAATGAGAACTTTAAAAATTTTTTAAGAACATTAATTGATAATCCGTTTCCGAATAAGTGGGCCATACATAGTAAATTGCAGTGCGCAGATCTATATGATTTACTATATAAAATTGCTAAGCAACAAATGCCACTTCACGACAAAGTGAAGACATTTTTCTACTAAGTAAATATATTTTCAATTTCTAAGTAAACTTGTAGAGCATCATTTTCCGATTCTAATATAGTAATATCATTAAAATCCGTTTAGTAGATGCAGAGATATTGCCGTAAAATGATTTGCCAACTAATGTAAACAAACTATTGTTTACATAAAATGGCATTTTTGATCATAGTAAATCTCATAGTCATGTGCATCACGATTTACTATATATGGAGATCGGCTAAAGCGGAGTGAAATTTGGTTAGGGTTAGGGTTACCTTTTTGATGCAATTATTGTTAGAAGGTTATATAGGTATCAATAATGTAATTTATGCAGTGAGTAGATCATATATTGAATTAACTCCGCTTTAGTCAACCTCTATATATGGTTATAATTTAGTTTATTTGAGAACATAATTTTGAATTTGAATTTTAAACACTAGTCCTATGTCTGATATTGAATTTATTGGATACGATGTTAACAATAATCCTAGATAATTTTAATATTGTAATAATTAACCAGTGTTGGCACTTGGTATATGTCCATATTTTTTAAAAAAGTTGGACTATGTCCAAACCTATATGTCCATGTCCATAAATTACTATGTCCATATTTGTCCATATTATTTTTAATAAGTCCAAATGTCCATATTGCCCAACACTGTAATTAACAACAAAGTCTAATAAAAAACCGAAACAAGATACAGAAATTATTGGTATGGATTTTCTATACAGAATTGTTAAAAAGCTTTTACAATAATTTGGAATTATGTTTTTTAAAGATTAAAGACCTCGTCTATAAACATATGAACAAAAAAAATGATTTCGTACTAGTATTTTTTGCTCTCAAAGAATGTCACTGACTTGGAAGGGTCATATATAGGGATATAATTATATGGTATAATATATTTTTGGTATAATAACCGGTTATTATATGGTATAATAACGGTATAATAACGGTATAATAACGTATAATAACACGTGATTTAAAATCATATTTATTCATATAATATTATTAGATTTTACATTTCATTGGCTGTCAAATCTATTCATTCATTTCAAATCCATTATCAAAAAATTCATCGTTATCACTGTTATCACAATTAGTTTCCTTAAAATTTGGTTCTTGATCAGTTCTAGTATCTTATTTACTACATATTAGCTTCTATAAGAGATCATTAGGTTCTTTAAATTATTAGCAGTTAGTATTATTAATTAATATAATTAAATTTTATTGGTTAATTTATATTATACCAATATTATACCAATTATACCAAAAATTGATGGTATAATAACGGTTATTATACGGTATATTAACCAATGTTATTATACCATATAATATTTTTTACAACCCTAGTCATACACACTAATTTGTTTATTTGTATTAACCCAATACCGGTATTTTAATTAAATTATTAGTCTGGCGCAATTGCGAAGTTTAATTAATTAATTTTTTTTTAATTAAGGAATTATAATTTGTATAGTTTAATAAATTGAACGAAAATATTAGAAACTTTGAACTTAAATTCAAAATATTTTATTAAGTCACGATTCAACAAAATTTTCATAATATAAATGTTAAAGTTTAGCTTTAACATGAACTTTAATAAAAATTGAACTCAATCAAAAGTATACAACATTAGATTGAAAATTTAGATTGAGGTTAATACTATGTTTGTAAATGATATGATATCTCACGCCTTAACGGTTCAGTTTTGCTTGCGACAAGACCTAAATAATTTAACGCGTTAGCTAAAATTTGAAAGTAAATAAATAACAAATGTATATACCGGTAAACTATTCAGACAGATATTTTGTACTAACGGCTAGTGTACAACCAATTACACTCACCGGTTCATGGAAAATGCTACCTACTAAAAGTTTTAACTGCAAACTGTAAGTTTAACTAGTATTCACTTACTGCTCACAGACTTCTATCACATACGTCATATTCTGCCGATCGGAGTGTAATAGCCGCGACACTAGTCGTCAGTACAAACTTTTTTTGAGCTCCTATAAGAGAAACTTAACCGAAACCTTCTTCAGAGCCAGTTAGACCTTATAAAAGGCTTCAAAAAAAGGTCTTCTGAATAGTGTTTATACAATTCTATCTATTACTTGCCTTGGTTTATTCGAGTTTTTAGAGTTGTACTGTTGACATGATGTAATCCTGTAAATAATCAAAATATAAGTGACCGGATCGACATTACACAACTATTTCTATATTTATATGAAAATCAAAACAAATCGGCGAATATCGGCGAATAATCTAATCAATCGTCATAATTAAATATAATAACAATAAGTAGATCTTTTTTTTTAAATTCGAAAGGAGTTCGAAGTCTCAGGTGGGTTCTTTGTTTAATTGATTAAATTGAAAGCAATTTTACGTAATTTAATCGTTTCTTGTTTTTAGGTTAAAAGATTTAAAAGCGGAATTTAATTTTTTTTTTTTATGTTGATATTAAGGATAAAAGTATTTATGAATTACAGGATTAATTCTAACAACGAATTTGTTCTAAAAGAAATTATTGGAATAGAAAGCGAGCAAATTGCAACTGACATAACGTAACAAGCAAGCAATTTTCTGAAGATGATGCGATGGATGTAGATAATTATTACATTAATTAAGCCACATACGAAATTCTTTTAATAGATTATATAATATCCAAAAGATTGGTGATAGATCCTTAACGGCCTGGTTAGATAGAATACGAAGTATTAATAAGTTAAGTATAATAATTATACATAGCCATGATTATGATTATACAAACTGGTTTTTGTTTAAAATATTAACTTGATCACGGATCTTGTTAAATTTTTTTAATATTTTTTATTATAATGTTTGTTAATATTCTGTTTTTATATTCTGTTTTTATATTTTAGTTTATAGATTTAAAAATCGTGTGCAAATGATGAATCAATTAGAAAGTAAAAATTTTAATGGATTAATTCAAATGCTGCAGCCAACAAATATATGTTAGTTCCATGGATATACAAGTCCACTCAGGTTGTTATCCGGCCTAATCACTATTCTCCTACTTTACGTCTTAACATAAAACTTGTTCATGGGTTAATAGTGCTATGATACGATGGGTTCATGTTATAACGGGTTCACGTTAAGATGAATTGGCGTTATGACTAGTTGGCACTTAGTGTTCCATATGATTCGGTCCGAAAACTGAATCAGATCTAAAGTTAGGGACCGAAACCTATCTGAAACTGTATCGCGTAGATCCGGATTCAGTCCGAATTCGACTGGATCCAAGAATTGTAGTTGCATAATCGAATGCTCCCAGTTCAGGTTTCATTAAGCATAAAGTGTATTTTCTTTAATTGAAGCATTAGAAGTACCATAATTATGACTAGTTTATAACTTATCATTTTAAAATACAGAAAATAGTATTTTTTATTTAAAAAGCATTACTACTTAATATACAGTTTATCATAATAAATTAGGTTTGACTATATGAAAATACAAAAACGATTTATTTAAAATTTTTTTTGCTATTTGATGTGATCTTGTGAAAACCAGTAACAGGTATACATAATATGTAAAATAGAATTTGAATAAATCCTAAAAATAATAATATATAATAAAGCATTTATAGGAGGGCAAAAATGAAAAAAAACTTAATATTTAGTGGTTTTATGTAAAAATTATTAAAAGTAAATCAATTATAGCATTTTGGCATTGCAAATTGTGATTCAAATAACAGTACATAAATCATCAAGTGATGATAGAATAATAATGTAAAAAAGACATATAAGCAAAATAAAAATAATTATCTGTCATCTTACTATGATCAGATTGCCAAATAACTTTGGTTATTTGGTAGCATTCACGTGATTTCTGCCAAATAACAAGTTATTTGGCAGAAAACACGTGAACACTGCCAAATAACCAAGTTATTTGGCAATCTGGTCATCATAAGCTGCCGGATAACACCGTTATTGAATGCCAAGCACCAATAACTTGTTTATCTGACAATAAAATTTAATGTTTCATTTCTGGACCTCTTCGGGGCCCAGAAGCTGTCACATTAAATTCACATTAAATTTTACAGCCAGATAATGAAGTTATTTTACAAATAACTCCCGTTATTGGATGCGAAGCATCCAATAACTATATATTATTAAGAATTAATAAGCACTTTGGAATATAACAATTGCAAAATAATAGAAACTTACCCTATTGCCATGATTACAATATCAGTCATCTAAGATTTAAGTTAAAAAAAATAGTTTAATGATTTAACTTATCCAGTTAAAAATTAAAGCTTAAAATCAGAAATTTTGATCCAGATAATATATAAGTTATATTTTAACCTTATAGTTTTCTCTACTATGATTTCAGGCACATTGCTGCATTGCTACTCATACGGGTTTTCCATCCAATCGATTTTGTTTGTTAGTTAACATATCTCTGTTAATGCTAAATGCATGCTCACTTGGTACACTTGTAGCAAATGTTGGAAGGAAATCTCTAGCAAATTTTGCAAGATTAGAATAACTACTTTTACTCACCTGCCACTAATTTAAAATATCTGTATAGCATAGCGGGCATTTGTTTTGATTGGTCAAAAAATGTAAACAAGTAAACAATATGCATAAATATCAATTGCATTTAGAATTTTCTAGTTGGAAGTCATACATTCATATGATTGGTTAATTTTTGTAGATCTACCCATAAATTTCCATGATAACTAGCCAATCAAAATGGATATTTTTTAAAAAAAAATTTATCGTTTAATACTATGAAATAACTTTACAAAGCTTTAAAAATTCAAATTATTAATGAGGCTATCTTTTATTCCTGAATCTTTTATTTATTATACATTTTGAAAGTAATTAGTTATTATGATCTTTATTAAAAACGCGACACAACCCTTACCCTATATAATTAACAAACAATAACACTTATACATATATCGCTCTACTACTTGACCCAAAATTTATTTACTACTCTAGTATAACTCTATAAATGTAAAATATACAGTACAAGTCTATTATTATAATAACAGTATATCAAATGGTACACTCAAGGTTCCAAGTTTAAAGCTTATATGTAATATCTTAATCTTCTTTTTTTTTTTTTTTTATTAGCCTGGTGATCATACTGTAATATAGTAGATAAGTTTAGACTTTCGTATCACAACAGCTACATGTTCACGATATATTAGACGATTACGTAATGGTGTTGACCCTTCATTCGATCATCACTAGTTTACTTTATTTTTATTTATTCTTTATTAGTTATTTATTATTTATTTATTTATTTGTGTTGCTACTCCCGTTATACTGTTTATTTTGTCGCGATGCATATCGGCATCATGTATCGTTCGTTATGTATAGATCGTATGCATAACATTGTTGTTGGTATTTTATAGTTCATTATACATAGTTTTAGGATAGAAGAAACTACAATTATAAAAAGGACCTAAAAATCCTTCTGTATCAATATCAAGTTAATGATCCACTATCATGTCTTAACTTCTATCTAATAAAAGCCATCTTTGTCTTGAATTTCTTCTAACAAAGACCTAATTTATTCTCATAATCAAACATTTCGATTACATTTGGCAATGACGACAGAACCAGGTCGCCTACTTGAAGAAATTTCAATTCAAATTTGGATACGTCCTACAACATAGAAGATATGACCCTATAGAACTGAGTCCCGATTTATGCCCCACGTATCCACGCTTCCGTAGTTGTTAAAGAAACGTTTCGTTCAGTAAAGCCCCTAAATTAAAATGAAATATTAATATCCAAGGCCAAAAATGAAAGAAGAATCGAAAAGTCATACTTAGCTTTGAAAATTTAGCATTTTTTTCGACCTCCTGTACCGTCCTTACGTGTTTATCCGTTATATATTTTTTTTAACGAAGTACCGCCTAAGTAGAAAGAAAGAATAATTAAAGAAATAAAAATAAGTGCCGGAAATATATATAAAAAAAAAAAAAAATTTTTGAAACAAGTGACCCTATACTTATCTTTTTGGATGCTTTCCTACTCGAATGAAGAATTAGAATAAGGGCATAAAAGTCTTAGGGGAGTAACAAAAATCAGGTGATTTTTTAGGGGGGGAGGGGGGTAAAAAAAGTTGAATTTATATATAAGAACCTGACTATTTATATATTAAGAAAGAGGGAGGGGGTAGGCCTCTGATAAAAAATAATCAGGTGATTAATGACACTGCCCTTATATTTCAAGGATCCTGCAACATCAAGTTCTAAAAATGTGTTTCTTGTCTTTCAAACTAAAAATAAATAAAAACAAAAGTGTCGTATTCTGAAAGATCTTCCAAGCCCAAAAGTTAGGTAAAATAAGATCCAGAAAGAATCTTTCTTGTACGTAGGTTAAAAACTCCAGTTAAAAGAACTCCTAGAAGGGCCCTAGTAACTTCTATAGATTAAGAATCTTGTATCACTATAAGTGATGAAACCTGAAAAAAAGAAGCAAGCTGACCATAAAAAGGTCTTATCTAAAGTTCTGAAAGTCCCGAAATAAGAACCAGCAGAGAGAACAGGGGAGAGTGAAAAGAAACCTAGCTAATAATCGTCTAAAAAAAAAAAAAAAAAAAAATTTTGCCGCCTACCGGATGAGCCTTGAGAATCTTGGAACTTGATCAAACGTTATCGAAAAATCGAAAAAGCCTCTACCTATTGTGACCAGACTAAAAAAAAATCTTGGTGGTTTTGGCTTGTCCATTTTTAAGAAAGAATTGAGTAGAATGCGTTTTTTTTTTTATATTTTTTTAGACCAAACCCAGTGAAGAATTTCTACATAGCGAAGATCTGGAAAAATAAACCGTAGAAAAAAGAACGGATCGGTAAATGGAAAAAAAGGACCAAGAAAAACGAAAATACTTATCTGAGCCGAAGATAAAGAAAGAACTCCAAGTCGGACCAAGAAGGATGAAGAAGCTATGTAGAAAAAAAATTGAAAATGGATCGGTTTAAGTCAAAACAGATCATCAAATATATGATAATCTGACGATTACGTGGGTAACGTCAAAGTCAAGACGAAACGAGCAAAATACTATTGAATTTCATAAAGCCCCACCGGACGAATTAGAAAGCTGACCGATTTGATAACACGATGCCGAATAAAGAACTCCTAAGAAAAGAAAAGTAATCTATAAAAAAAAAATAAATGTTATACATAGAAAAGAAGAAAGCAAATAAAAGATAAAAACTTGTGCATTACACTCCAAATTTCGAATATGAGATTTAAAAGAGAAAAAAATTGTAAACAGTTATATTTTTTTTATTTTTTTGTAGTTTTTGTTTAAGTTAGTTCTTTTTTTTTGAGATTTTGTGAGTGAATTGAGTTAAGTTTAGTATTTTTTTAGTTTTGGTTACGGGTAATCCGAGGTACAAAACCCCTATGTATTAGTTTTGTTCTGGTTATGGGTAATTCAAGGAACCTAAAACCCAGGATTTATTTTTTTTAACGAGTTTAAAATTTTTTTTAATCACTGGTTGATTATGCTCAGAGGACCTCGCATTTTAAAGGAGGGGAAGTGTAATATAGTAGATAAGTTTAAACTTTCGTATCGCGACAGTTACATGTTCACGATGTATTAGACGATCATATAACGGTGTCAACTCTTCGTTCGATCACCACTAGTTTACTTTATTTTTATTTATTCTTTATTAGTTATTTATTATTTATTTATTTATTTGTATTGCTACCCCCATTATACTGTTTATTTTGTCGCAATGCATATCGACATCATGTATCGTTCGTTATGCATAGATCATATGCATAACATCGTTGTTGGTATTTTATAGTTCATTGTACATAGTTTTAGGATAGAAGAAACTACAATTATAAAAAGAACCTAAAATCCTTCTGTATCAATATCAAGTTAATGATCCACTATCATGTCTTAACTTCTATCTAATAAAAGCCATCTTTGTCTTGAATTTCTTCTAACAAAGACCTAATTTATCCTCATAATCGAACATTTTGATTACAATACCACTTTTTATTTACAAATAAAAAAGTTACATTATCAAATGCTATTACTATTTCCAGTATCCTTGCCTTACAAGTAAAAAGTAGTTCATCCGGTTAGAGAAGTGCAGAAAATCACGTAATTTTTTATGGGGGTGGGGGGTCCCCAAATACCACATCCTATATATATATATATAGTATAAATAGCCAATCATATTGAAAAAAATCGATTTTTAGTTAATCGCAGATAGTTGCTACATAGTAAAGACTAAATTTTACTAAGAAAATTGAAAAAAATCGATTAAGTAAACTTATTCAGCAGATCAAAATACACTTACCACAAAATATTTATAAGTATTGGAGAAATTTTTATTATTTAACTTTTAACTTTTACGCTCGTCGAATATATTTTTTTAACAAATTTTAATTTTTTCATTGAACGTAAAAATCAAAAGTCAATTAATAAAAAATTCTCCAATACTTATGAAAATTTTGTGGTAAATGTATTTTGATCTGCTGAATAAGTTTACTTATTCGATATTTTCGATTTGCTTAGTAAAATTTAGACTTTACTATGTAGTGACATTTGTTGATTGTGGGGTAGCTTATTTTTAGGTCAAAGACGTTTTTGAGTTTTTTTAAATTTGATTGGTCAATAGTCCTATCACTAGGGGGGAGGGGGTCAGGACCTATGTAAACCCTAATTACGTGATTTTTTGCACTTTCCTTACTCGAGGCACCTGTCCGTGACCTGCCAGAGTAGAATTGACCTCTCTATATACCATAGTTATACAACTGTTATAATAACTTAAATATATATATCAATAGCCGAGTTCTACAGCTCGTCATGACCACCTCTTTTCTTAAAAACTTCTTCCATCTAGATCCTGGCAGAACAGTTTGCTAACTAATATCTGTGTACTAAAACTAAATCAAAAAGCAAAAAATACGAAGGGTATAAAAGGGACGAAAATAAAGGAAGGAAAAAAGGGTGAGTGCTACACAACCTAAACGAATGACCAAAAATCAAAAGAACAAGATAAAAAAAGTATAAAAAAGAATATGGCCTAACATACATATAATAGAAAAAAAGAAAAGAAAAAGAAAGAAAATAGAAAAGAAAAATAAATATTCTAGAATATTCCACTAAAAAGAATATTCAAGAATATTCTCTGATAAAAATTATATAATACTGTGCAAAGAAACGCCTCACCATAGTATTATATGTACACAAAAAGAAATAAAAGAACAATCTGGAATTTAATTACCCCAGATCTGCCTACTCCTATGCGCCATGTCTCATTACACGTCCATTCCTGTTTATTCATCTGCATGTCTTCTTCTCGATTAGGGAGATGGCTAAAGCCAGGTACATTACGGGATTATCTGATTTTTCTGATTTTCTGATTTTTAATTAGGGTTAGGGTTAGGGTTAGGGTTGGGTTAGGGTTAGGTTAGAAGGTGGTTTTTATATAGTAAAATCGCATTTGCGACACTTTTACTTAGTCAAACAAGACGGTTTGGATAGCCATTTTTTATATATTTCGTGTTTTCGTCTTTGTCGTCTTGCTTTGTTTTGTTCAGACTGATCCGGGTTATATATCGGGTAATTTCATGATTAACCTGGCTTTAGCAGGACCCCGAAGAATATATATAATACTGAGATCCGATTTTGTATAGACTTATTATATAATTTTTCGATATGTCATATGTTTAGATTTGTATAGCCAACTGGTAATTTTTCGAAAAGTCAGATGTTTATTTGTATAACAAAAACGATCTTTATAACAAGTTAGATCTTTATTTGTATAATGATACTATATATCTCTGATATCTATATAAAAGGAAAAAGAAAGAAATCGAACTGCCTTAATTGCGACTTAGCTGGTTCTTTTGTTTATTTACTTATTTATTTATTTATTTATTTAAGGCTTCCACGGCCTTGGGGTTTATTCTTTGGGGGCCCTACTAAATTTTCCTCTGCTTTAACTGACCTCTATAGTTGGCAACACAATTATATATATCAGATAAGTTTTTTTTGTATACTGTCTTTTTTTTCTATTTGTTTTTTTGGTTTTTTTCGTTTCCATTTCTAATTTTTTTCTTTTGCCTTTCAGATTTAGTTTCATTGCTGGTGTTGTCGTTGGTGTTATTGTTAGTATCGTTGGTGTCGTCATTGGTGTCGTCGTTGGTGTCGTCATATTGGTATCATCGCGTTGGTGTCGTCGTGTTGGTGTCATAATTGGTATTGTAGTATGTGATACTTTTGTCTTTTGTTTAGCAATTAAAATTTACAATTTTATTTCTTTTTTTTTAGATAGGTTTTTTGTTGAGCCAGGAACGATATCAATAGTGATAACGGTTGTTTTATTTTTTTTTTGTCTGGTTATTAGAGCTAACATTTTTGTTTTTTGTTCTTATACTGTAGATTACCGGTATTTCGTTGTACCAGAAATCATGTAATTTTTAAGTAAGGATGTGCTAGGCACATTGAGATACGTACCATAATTTTTTTTTCCTTCTCATGCTTGTTGAAAGTTGCGATTGTCACCTTTTTATTAGGCTGCTTCATTAATCCGAATCAATAGAACTTGATAGGTATATTGAGTTATGTTCTCTTTGTTATTGGTTTTTTTTTATTTATTTTTCTTTCTCTTCCACCTTTTTCATAAGTAAAATTACCTCTGTACTGGAATCGTGGAATTGTGGTTGGATACGTTTGGGTAGGTATTAATGGTATTTTTTTTTTATTTATTGATTGCTTTTTTTCCATCTTCTTCATAAATAGAATCGGCTCCAGACTTGGAATCATTAGAATTGAGTCTCGTTATATTCGTTACATTCGGGTAAATATGGCAATGTTTTTTTTTTGTTTCGTCTTTTATTGATTTTTTTTCTTGTTATCTTTTTCATAAATAGAATCGGCTCTGGACTTGGAATCATTAAAATTGAAGCTGAATACGTTCAAATAAGTATTGGTGATGAATTTTTTCTTTTTCTTTTGTTTTTGTTTTATTATTTATTGATTTCTTCACTCTTTTTCATAAGTAGAATTGACTTTTAGCTTGAAATCGTTCATGGAAGTTGGAATCTGCTAAGAAATAGCAACTTACATGCTGAATGAACTAGCTCTGAAAATGGATGGTGCTCAATCGTAATACCTATATTTTACCATTAGTATTAAATTGAACTTTGATGAGTAAAAGTTGTGAAGAAGCCGGAATTGAGCTAGATACATCAGATAAGTATTGGTGTGGTTTTTTTCTTTTTCTTTTTGTTTTATCATATATTGATTTTCTTTATCTCCACTCTTTTCGTAAGTAGAATCAATCGGCTTTGGACTTGGAATCGTGACTGGATACGTTCATGTAGGCAGAAATGTGAATAGACATAGTCTAATCAAAAAAATTATTGCCTAATTGTCTAATTGTCTATTGGGAATTCTATTAGCCCAATGAGTCTAATGTCTATTGGTCTTAAACTAATTGTTTTTTATATATCAATGTCTAGAATTAACTAATCAGATTATTTTAAATTATATAGTAATTTGTCTTTTGTCGAATGACTTAATTAGATATTACGAGTCTATTGGCTTGTCTATTGTCTATTTACAACTTTGGGGTAGTTATTGACCATGATTCTTTTTTTTTGTTTTTCTTTTTTATTAATTTTACTTTCTCTCCATCATAATTAGAATCGACTCTGGATTTGGAATCGTTAAACTAAGGCATACACATTTGGGTAAGTATTGACAAAAAAAATTTTTTTTGTATCATTTATTGATTTTCACTTCATTTTTTTTTTATAATAGGACTTGGAATTGTCTCTGAACTTGGATCAGTTGGGGATTTGAGAATTCAATAGTTTATTTTGATCGATAAGTATCGAGGGTTTTTTTTGCAGTTTTTTTTTTGTTTAAAATTAATATTTTTTTTTTGCATACTAGACTTGGATGAACTGGATGGAGGGATGACTTATATAAGTTTGGAATATACGGCGTTACGATCGGTTGGGAGAGCTTGATGAAATTGGGCTGGTTTAGTTTGATCGTGAACAAAAGTGATTAAAGTTAAACAATAAACTAACACATGTAATTACAGATTATAAGGTTTATCTTTATTAATATAAATCAATATATCAGGTTATAATAATACTAAATACTATCTACTATAGAGCTTTAACCCGGGTCAGAAAATAGTGACCCAGGCGGGTCAGATACTTATCCGGGTCATAACCCGGGTCAACAGGTTATGCGAACAATTATAAAGTTTTTTGCTCATTTCAATAGGAGGCAATTGAATTTTATGAATCCTATGTAACAATGGATCATAGGATTCATAAATTCAATTGTCTCTCTAATTTGAAAAGATCGATAATGCGCATTCGCTTTAAATAGAAATCATGCGCCAAGAAGCAAAAACTATCGTGGTATTTAAGGATAGTTTAAACTTAAATAAAGCAGAATTATTCTATTATAAAATAAACTTGTTTAAATTAATTTTCTGCAAATTAAGTTTTCTATAAAGTAATTATTGGAATCAAGTATAACCTGATACAATTAAATAAATATTAAATAAAAAAAAACTTAATAAAATTGAATTAATATATTTAAGTAAAATAAATGTAATTTGAATTTTAAGGTGATCTGTTAGTAACAATAAAAAGTAGTTTATGTATTTTTATTCTGTGTCATTTTTGAATTTATGTTGATTCTGAGTTCATTTTAGAATTATTAAAAAAAAAAAGCAAGTGAAAAAAATTTAGAAATAATAATAATAGGACCCCGGACATCTCTCATATAGGTCATAACTGGATTTTGGCCAATTTTGACCTAATTTGCTGAAAACGACAAAATCTATTTATTTAAATAACTTTTGATCTAGTAATCAGAATTGAATGAACTTATTTTGTTAGATGCGTCTTACTGAGAGCTTTATTTTAAAAAAAAGTTCATTCAAATTGGACTACTGGATGCCAAGATAATTGCCAAAATCTAATTTTTTGCTTTTCAAATTTCGGGGGTTTTTGCTAAAATGCGTAACATATGACCTCTGTACTACATGTCCGGGGTCCTATAATAATAATAAAGCAAAAATAAAGAATTAAAAAAAATATAGATATAAATACATTCAAATATTCATTGATAATTAGTAATTCGTATCATTTGAACTATTTAATTATTACATATATAAGTAAACTACGTGCAATAAATTTTAATTTATTCAGGATAATACGAGTTTTGTATCTTGTTAAAAATTTTAAGAATATAGAAATTAAAAAATTACTGTAAAAGATCATATACAAGACCCGTATCTCTTACATTCTACCAAAAAAATTAATTCATAAAAAAAAAGAAATTAATTAGTAAAAAATGAGGGTGGTTCTGATATACGGGGTCTTGTATATGGCCTTTTATGGTACTATCTTTGGTAGCAAACAGGTATGTTTGATTATAGGCAGCTGAAAATATTTTCGCTCTAAAAATATTTTAGGCAGCCGAAAATATTTATGGTTTAAACTGCCTAAATATTTTCACCATTATAGCATTATGGCAAACAAAAAATAATTTAGACCCATGTATTATCACCAAAATGATAGTGTGGGAAAAAAAAGTAATAAATGTTCTATGTTGCGACAGGACTTATGTATATATGATCTGAAAAAATGAAAATAATACCTGTGTATCATGTTCCAAACGAAATGGCCTTATTGCAATATGTCTGTAAATTAAGTGTTCAATTCTATTAGTCAACATACGTATGTAAAAAAAAATACTACGTATATAATTATATGCATGGTTTTTTAATAAAATAAATACCCATTTAACACAAACAAACCGAGTTTCAGATCATACAGGTCAACTCACCCAGTTCAAAGCCTAATTTTAAGGCCAATTTTCAATTCATAGCAGAGCTTTACTATATAGTAAATTATTTCTCACTATCTATAAGCAGGTATATTAGTTAAATTGCGCAATATAGCATTTTTGCCTATTATTTTGTAGTACTATTGTTTTTTTATATATATATATAAACTCAGATCCGAAATTGTATAATTTATAGTAAAATTTGAACTTATATGATAATTTTGTATAAAGCTTTTAATAAAATTAAGTGTATAAAGTTATATTAAAATTTTTGAGTCTGGATCTGAGTTATATCAGAGTTCTTTGGGGTCCTGCTTTAGCCTACCCCCTGATTAGGATAGGAACAACAATGCCGATCTTTTGGAGGAGGTAAACCGAATCTCCTGCTTTTCGTCCAAAATTCCAGAAAAAACTTCAAGCGAGAATATGATAGTGAGTGTATGTTCAAATAAGTTTTTGTAACCAAAAACCTTAAAGAGCATGTTGAAAAACTCATTTTTTAGTTCATCACCTAGCCAGACTATAGTACCTTCGTCGACAAAAGAAGACTTCTACCAGAATTTCTTGTACCAAGGGCCTTCACTACCAATTATCTTGCACAACTGATACTTCTGGCTTGTGTGCTGAATATATAAAGGAGTCTCCGGAATGGCAAAAGAAGTTTGACCTTTATAAAAACCAGTGTTAATAGCTGCTTTGTCTTTTACTAAAAAATTTTTTGTTTTTCTTTTGTTCAGAAATTTGTACAAGTGATCGACAGGAAGAGTCCAATCTTCTTTTTTTATTGAACATTTTTGATATTTAAAACTTATATATAATTAATTCATGATTTACCTATAGATAATAGAAATCATATATATAATATATAGTAAAAAGTGGGGATAAGTAAAGATAAGTTTTTTTAGTAAATGTTGGAATCTGGCTGTTCCTCCTTCTAAAAGTTTTTTTCTGTCAAGTAAACTTTTAATATGCATCTAATTAAAGTTGTAGAGCTAATTTTTCTGATTCTAACTTAATAGTAGTAAAATCATTAAAATTGACACAATATAGCATGAAATATGAGCATTTTAATCTTCACAACTATATGTTTTTTCTTTGTTTATTTAAAGGAAAAAACATATAGTCATGAAGATTAAAATGCTCATTTTTCATGATATACTAGGTCAATTTTAATGGTTTTACTACTATTAGAATTAGAAAAATTAGCTCTACAATATTTATTAAAGGTTTAATTGATAGAAAAAACTTTTAGAAGGAGAAACAGCCAGATTCCTATATTTAGTAAATTAATATAGTAATTTGCTCAAAATTTATTATGTAGCTCTTACTAATTATAGGCGAATCACGAATTAATATAATTAGTACTAGCAGTATATAATAGAAATACTCATTCCTAAGCGAAGGTTTTGGAGAGATGGATTATTTTGTATTAATGTTAAGTGAATATCTATGTTCGTTTGGAGCTTTTATTGTTTGTAAAATATTACATTCCCAAAAAGTACATTAATAAATTATTCGTCTATAATTTTATTTCCTATTTATATATGATCTTACGAAACATTTCTGAATTAATATGATCTTTCTTTAAATGGGCAAAAGCAATAAAGATATTGGTACAATACTGTAATTCTTTGTAAATTAGCGACTACTAATAATGATATCGGCGATGAATTATTAAAAAAATAATTTGATTGAAGTATTTAATATGTGCATTAATATAACGAATATTTATAAACTTGAAGATTTAATAAATTCATTGAAAAAATTGAATAAAATACGTTACTGTTGCCCTAAAATTTCAAGAGAAGTTTAATTTTATTATGGGAAGTTATGAAAATTCAAATATTGATCTAATGAAATTGATTGATATTGAACCAAACAACAAATTTGCACTAAGATATCGAAAAAAAGCCTATTATCTAATTGAAAGATATAAGAAAGCAATTATTGATCTAACGAAATTAATTAATATTGAACCAAACAATAAATTTGCACTAAGAAATCGAGAAGCCTATTATCTAATGGAAAGTATATAGAGAGGCAATTGTTGATCTGATAAAATTGCTTAATATTAAACCAAAAACAGTAAATTTGTACTAAGATTTCTAGAAAAAGGCTATAGTCTGACGAAGGAAGTAATTATTAATCTAGTATGATGCGTAAAGTTAAATTGGTTCGATGGGCTATGCCAAAAAAGCTATTAATCTTGCAATTCGAAGCAAAATTGTTTGGTATTGAACATAGATAAATCTTTGAAAAAAATTGATCGAAGCATTTAATATGTTCAATAATATAACAAATATATATATCTTATACTTACCTCATGTCAATTAATCTTCCATGCCAAATCCATAATAATAACAAATAGCAGTTTTCTGAATCCCTATGGAATTACCTGCCTTAGCAGATTTCACGTCATATACCAGTAACTCAATATAGATCTAAATCATTTCTAAGCATGTACTTTGAATATTTCGAATTAATGAATCTGTCTTTAAATCCAATTCACGAGCTTTACTCATCACTTTCGTGGCTTCATTATGGTTTCCACTATGCTATAAATATATACAAAATTTAAGTGGTTGTTAAGACTTATTTTTCAATTTTTTCTCCTATAATTGTAAATGCTTTATGCTTATTGATTTTGACTTCAATTCCTAAATAATAACAATAACCAGCTTGATAAATTCCGCTAGGATTATACATGTCTGCCAATTTTTGATAATATTTGAATACTTTGTTTTCTTTTTAACATCTATTCTATATTCGTAACAATAACCAAGACAATTAATTCCTTAAATATGCCCTATGTTAGCAGATTTTTCGAACTGGGTGAATGCTTTATATTCACCCTTTTCAACATTTATTTTATAAAGATAAAATATTCTAATTCATATATATATTTTTTTTTAATTAAAGTGCCCATCTTGGGACTTAGGAATTTTATTCAAGATATTAGGGCTGTCGGTATCCTCTAGAAGAATACCGGCATTTGTTACATAGACGAGGATACATCTAGTCATACGTACACTTTTGGTGTCTAATTTAAGTAGTCCGCCCAAGGGTTCCACACTAGCTGCCATACCTGCAACCCAACTATGGGAATTGTCTATTTAAACTCTCTGATCCACATAGACGAGGATACATCTAGCCACATGTACACTTTTGGTGTCTAATTTAAGTGGACCGCCCAAGGGTTTCACACTAGCTGCCATACCTGCAACCCAACTACGGAAATTGCCTATTTAAACCCTTTGATCCCTGTTCCGCCTGCTAACCCATCTTGTATTACCAGAACAGGCCCGTTACATAAGTCAGTCAGCAAGTTCCGGATACTTATCCATTGCCTTAGGACCCAGCTGGGTATTTCCAGTTCTGTTATCCTCGACAGGAGACTTAGTAGAGTGGTACCTGTCCTATATCAGGTATTCACCTACACTTTGGTACTTATCGCTATGACCGAGGCCAACACTTGTGAGACAGGGTTACCCCTGTTCTCTCACCAATACCTACTTCTGCCCTTGTAAAGTTCGCTCCAACTACTCTCCAACCCCAGTACCTACCATCACTTTTCTACGGTCCTTCACCAGTTTTCCCAGACTTTCAATCCAGTTGGCCCGGAAGTGTTGATCTATCTGGCATTAGGTGCCATTATAGTTTTTCTCTCCCTAGTACCTACTTCTATAATATAGGTCCTTTTCCTCTGGTACCTAATCTGGTGGCCAGGTTGGTAGATCTTGTCCCTAAAGTCGCCATCTGGTACTTCGGCTCCAGTTCAATATTCTGGTTTTGGTAGCACTCTAATTCATATATTTCATCTAGCAATTTAATAAATACTTAAATAAAAGGTATCTTTTTAAGGATATATAATAAAATTTTGCTTACGATCTGGTTATTTAACAGATTTATAATTGATTAGAGGGTAGTTTGATAAAAAAATATTTTAATAAACATTATGAACATACCGAATACCATAATTACTAAATACGTTTTTGCAAGATTTCTTATTTCAATTACCTATATAACTCACTTAAATCCACTTCATCAGCAAATTTTATATATAAATATTGATCGATATATAGTACTTAATCGTTTTATATCGATTATAAAATATCGTTATATATTGATTAATTGGATAAAACTTGATATGTATCATTTTTTATATTAAATTGTTATATATCTATAAATCGATTATAATCGTAATTATTTAAAACAACATATGATGATTAGAGATCTTTAACGATTATATAGTATTTGATCGCATCACAAAAATTTTAACCCAGATCACCAGATAAAAAAAAAAACAGAGTTCAAACTTTCTTAAGCCCATTTGATCTGTACGCTGCTATGGATCATAAAAATATATTCCACAAAATGTGCTAAAAAACTTTAGAAAAAAAAAAAAAAAAAAAGGCCATTTCGACCTATTTTTACCACTCTTTTCCTTTTACCCCTTTCACCTTTTTACTCCTCTCTCCCTTTTACCCCTCTCTCCCTTTTACCCCTCTTTTTCTTTTATCCTCTTTTTTATTTTTAATATTTCGAATATATTCGAACTATTTTAGAATGATCTGTAACCTGGATCATATCAAGGACACTTTTAACTAATATTTTTGAAATGTTTCGATGATTTTTGATAATTGTACTACAATATCAGATTAGATCTTTTTTTATTTTTTTTTGTTTATAATTTAGATCTTTTATCGATTTTACATTGTTTTTTTGTTTTTGTTTTTTTTTTTTTTTGTTTTTTTTTTTTTTGTTTTGTTTTGTTTTTTTTTTATTTTTCTTTTTTTATTTTTTAATTTTTTTTATTTTATTTTTACACTTTACCACTAGCACTTTGCACTTTGCGCAAGCCAACTCAGCCTTTCGACACTTTGCAAAATCACACAACTACTTTCTTTAGCAATTGTGAAAGTTCAAGAATGCAAGTTTTCGCAAGTTTTCACAAGTTTTTGCAAGTTATCGCAAGTTTTTGCAAGGTTTCATTTTATTTTTTTTTCGTTTCATGTTTTTTGTTTTTGTTTTTTTTTATTTTTATTAATTTATTTTATTCTAGCACTTTGCAAAAACCTTCGACGATTTCTGAATTGCAAAACATAAACTTGAAATGGAGATTTGGGGATTTGTTTATTTTTTTATTTAGTTTGCTTACATTTTTGTTTTTTGTTTGTTTTCTTTTTTTTTACTTATTTTTTTAATTTTATTTTATTTTTTTTATCCTTTACTTCTTTCAGAACTTTGCAAGAAAACGATTTGACTTTTCCAGCACTTTACAAGAACACCAATTCTAATATTTCTGGCACTTTGCAAGAAGTCACAAATATAAACAAATTTAATCGAATATAAGCGAAAATGAGCAAAATATAATAGTTTATTTATTTTTGATTTTGTTTTTTTGTTATTTTTCAGTTTTGTTTTTTGTTTTTTTTACTTATTTTTTTAATTTTATTTTATTTTATTTATTCCTTACTTCTTTCGGAACTTTGCAAGAAAACGACCTAACTTTTCGGCACATTGCAAGAAGTAGCAAATATAAGTGAATATAAGCAAATATGAGTGAATATGAGCAGATATGAACGAATATAAGAAATTTAATAGTTTATTTTTTTTGGTTTTATTTTTTTATTAATAATAAAAAAAATAATTTAACACCTAGTGTATTAAACACGTGTATTTGTGTAACATGTAAATAAAATAATTTTTATTAAATAAACAATGAAATAAATAAAATTTTTACTAATATTAGGGTTAGGATAAAGGCCTGGGATAGGATAGTGATGGGATAGGGAGATTTTTTATACCAAAATTTTATGAGGAATTTTTTTTATTAGAGCCCCAAAAATGATTTTATAGACAAATTTCAAAATATTATTAATTTTTTGTTTTTTGCTTTATTTTGTTGTACAAAAAATAATCTGCATATGATCTACAAAGTGCATTTAATTCAATATTTTGATTGGCTTTTATATTTGTTTTGTGTAACTAAGTATTAATATACCTAGTGTCCAAATAGAAATTGTCTAATAATAATAAATAAAAAAATAAAATTTTATATTAAATTGCGAAAACTTGCAAAAACCTGTAAAATGTTTAAAAATTTGCAAAAAGCATGATCATATGAATATAATAACTATTAATTGATAACATATCAGATATATATCGATTAATATCTATATCAGATATAGGACCCCGAATAATCTATGTAAGGTTATATTTGAGCATCATAGTAAAAATTAATGTTCTCTAAAACCAAAATATTTTCTAAAAAAAAAAAAAAAA
>QKWP01002511.1:0-21483 GCA_003550325.1 Gigaspora rosea | reverse complement strand
TTTTTTTGAAATACAACGTCTTTAAAAAAAAAAAAAATTAACAGATCTTTAAAAAAAAAAAAAAAAAAAAAAAAAAAAAAAAAAAAAAAAAAAAAAAAAAAAAAAAAATTTTTAAAAATTTTCTATGCCCATTTACCTCCTTTCCCTTTTACCCCTCTCTCCCTTTTACTCTTCTCTCCCTTTTACCACTTTTTTCCTTTTCACCTCTTTTCTTTTTACCTGCCAGGTTACTATTATGGCCCAATTTTTCATTAGCACATTTCAAATATAACATTTATAAAAATTACCCCATTACCATTCT
Organism: Gigaspora rosea; assembly: GCA_003550325.1. NCBI lineage: Eukaryota > Fungi > Glomeromycota > Glomeromycetes > Diversisporales > Gigasporaceae > Gigaspora > Gigaspora rosea. The sequence continues at coordinate 21,182 of QKWP01002511.1, read as the reverse complement.
TTCAAATATACTCATTTTACCCATTACCCGTTTTCATATAACCTTTTTCTTCAATACCTACTTTTCAAATATAACCTTTTTTAAAAAACAGTACTCCATTAGCTATTTTTCAACTATAACCTCACATAGATTATTCGGGGTCCTTCAGATATATATCGATTACTATCACTATTAATAAAAATCAGCAAGGGTGATTAGTATCAATATATATCTTACCAGTTAGTAATCAATATATGGGGGTGAGTCAGTAGAAAAGGGACAAATCATTTTTAGTAAAATTTTTTTGATTTTTAAATTAAAATATCTTAACAACTATTTAAGCAAATTTGCTAAAAATTTTTTTATTTTAACCTTGCAATTATATAGAATTAAAATAAAAAAAAATTTATTAAATTTATTAAAATAGTTGTTAATGTATTTAAGCTTAAAGTCAAGAAAACTTTTACTTAGAAAAAATTTGGCACTTTTCTACTGACTCACCCCCATATATCTATATATAAAATATACTCGCCTTTGTAAATAGTAATTTAAGTTTTTTTTTGCCCAAGGAGAATTTATTTGAAGATCATAAAGTGTAATTGATCGGTCTGTACCACAACTCCCAAGAATATTTGGATCCGAATGCAGTATTAACACGTCGCCAATTGCAGTTTGAAAGCAAAAAAAAAGTTTATACAGTATAATGATTAGTGCCCAATTAACCATTCATTATGTACTGTATTACTATATTACTTGCTAAATTTGCCCTCTAAATAAAGTTTTAAGGATATCTGATCTATACTTTACAGAAGACGTACAAAGAGTTAAAAAACATTATAATATGTTTTAAAACAATTTTAAAATGTAAAACTATGAGTTGCCAATTAACGATATGGTTTTTCATAGTAAGGGTTACTTTAAAAATTTTTTTATATTGTATAACCAAGTGATCTTTAAGCCAATCAAATCAAATGTTCACCATGCTGGTTACAGATTGTCCTAAAATATTTCGAAAGTATTCGAAATATTAAAAAAAAAAAAAAGAGAAAAAAAAGAGAGAGAAAAAAGAGAAAAAAAATAAAAAAAAAGAAAGAGAAAGAGAGTAAAAGGGAGAGAAGGTTAAAAATCNTTTTTTTTTTTTAAGTTTTTTTGCACATTTTGTGGAATATATTTTTATGATCTATGGTAGCTTACGGATTAAATGGGCTTAAAAAATTTTGAACATTAGTTTTTTTTTTTATAGTCAAAACACTCAATTATCGAAATATTTTGAAAATATTAGTTAAACGTTGACGGATTTACTAATTCAGCTTGGTTTTCTAGTTCTAAAATATTTTGAAATAATTTGAAAATTAGTGTAAAATAGTTTTTTTATTTTTTTATGCACTGTAAGAAAATTGTAAATTTATGTAAAAATTTTTTGTAAGTTTACAATTTTCTTACATACTATAAAAAAATTGTAAATTTACGTAAAAATTTTATATAAATTTATATTTTCTTATACACCATAAGAAAATCATAAATTTACGAAAAATTTTTATATAAATTTACAATTTTTTTACACATTATAAGACTTACACAATTTTACACTAAATATTACATAAGTTTACGATTTTCTTACATACTATAAAAACTTTCGCAAGTTTACATATATATATTTTTGCTGATGTATAATTGCAAAAAATGTTTTAGAAATTGTTTTTTATTGCATTATAAAATTTAATTAATATTTTGAGTAGTGTTTCGCACGGTCCAGTTTGGCTTGAGTTTTATGAAAAACCAAACTTGAACTGGAAAATTGATTCAAGTCTATAATAAAATCTGGAATCGTAATATTTAAACTCAGAACCAAACCGGAACCTAGTTACTTTTTTTTTCTTTAATAAATAGAATAAATGTAATTAATTTACTTTAATAACAATTTTCAAAATACTTTATTTAGTTTTCTGATTTTATTAATGTTATTAATAAAATGTCAGTAAAACTTATAATTATGATAGCATTAATTGCACCATAATATAAGATTACATTTGATCTGATAGCTACAGTCGGACCTCCATAAATGCAACCTCCATAAATGCAATCAATACCTCTCTAAATGCACATTTTTTTTCTATTCCGTAAAATGTTATTAGTACTAAATGCACATTCTCTTGAATAATATTTTATATTATACTAAGGGCGCTGACATTTATTAGGTAATATTTTAGAGGGTGGGGGTCAAGGAAAATCTTACCTTAGTTAAATTTGATTGGCCAAAATTCTATTTATAGATCTTACCTGGGGGTGGGGGTAAGCCCCTATAGTAAATGAATATTAGGTAATAAATGTCAGCGCCCTAACCTCCCTAAATGCATGTAGCCAATCAAATTTTAGTATTTAAGATAGATTATACAGTTTTGGCAGAAGTTACTCAAACTTGATGATCTAATTTTTAAAGCTGCAATTTAATTGGCTTTTTCTAAATGCAAACCTCTCTAAATGCATGTTGTCCCTACGAGTTGCATTTATGGAGAGTTGACTGTACAAAGGTAAATTGACTAACATATCGAGAATACTAATATTTTATTATATATTCTTTAAGATATTTTAATAATTTGAATTTTACTTGAACCTAAATGGTAAAACAAAGTTAAATATGAGTAAATATATGGGGTCTTTGCCTTGAAAATAGGGTTCTGAGGTCCCCTAAACCAAAATTGAGATTTTTGTTAAGCCTTAATTTATGAAGCACAAAGTTCATTTCGTGCAAGTTTTATAACCGATTAACTTAATATTAAAATGAGTTATAGAAGTCCGGAAATTTGACGTTGAATATAATGAAAATGATCGACATAGCGGATAAATATTTTACCATCAATTTTATCCAATAACAAAAAAAATTTGCAAAGATCATTTCTAAAATTAGCGAAAAATCAAGTTTGGGTTGTTTTGGTTACACAATCACGATTTACTCAAAAAAAATTTATAGTGCCGTAGGGTCATTTTCATGGCAAAGACCCCATATATATTTATTCTCTAGTGGATTGTTCTTGCTAAATCAATTTGAAACGCCTTACCATTAAATTCTAAGCTTATCAATAGGATTTTTTTATTAAGATTTAAGTAAAAGTAACTACTAATTATTAATGTCTATAGAAGAATCGTCTACATAAGAATTGTTCGTATAAAGACCTTCAAAGTCTTCCATAACAGCACAAAAATCAATGTGACTTACGCTTTTTTTGTATATTGCTATATTGAAAGAAAAAAAAAGAAATATAACCATTTTTTAATAAACTCAAGGAACTGGTTTAAAAAAATGTTAACAGCCGAAACTGCCTGAGCTTTGGATGATCTTTTTTTTTTTGAACTGTGTACAAGTAAGTTCTAAAGCCAAATCTAAGTATCTAAACAGTATTTAAACCTTACTTAAACTATAAACAGCATTTTAAAAAAAAATGGTTTATCTGTCTATTGATCTCTAATGCTAACATTTTATTCGTTGAGAGCAGGTGATTAAATATACGGGTCTTACTGGGTACCCACTACTACAAACCCGGAATCGGTCAGTTCTAAAAAATTGTAAAGCAGACTCAACCTACTGAGTCGAGTACGGCTTGAGTCTGGGTTTTGATTCGAGTCTGCAGAACACTAATTTTGAGTATGTTTAGAGCCTAATTTAGCCTAATTTCTATTTTTTTTCAATAAACATGCTTATGATCATCAAAAAATACTTGTTGATACTAGGGACAGTGATTTTCTGTGTTTCACAGAAAACCACAGATTTTTTTTAATCACAGCCAACTACAAAAATCACCCTTAGTTACCACAGAATGTTACAGAATTCTACAAAATGCATAAAATACCACAGAATTATTAAATATTGTAGGGTTGGCCAATAAATTCAAGGCAGGTGTCAGGAACTCCTGGAAAGGTAGACTCTAAATTAACATAAATTACGAGCGTGTTCCTCAGGAAGTTATGGAATTATATAGTTTAGGAAACAAATTTTTATTTATAATCACGTTAAATCACAAAAAGAATAAAATAGCACCACAAAACTGCACAGAAATTGGTAAAAGGCTTATCACATTAAATCACAGAATTTGTCTTAACCACATACAGAATTTAGTCTTAACCACCACAGAAAATCACTGTCCCTGGTTGATACTTGATATCTTATGATCGTGGCATTTAATAAAAATCAGGTTCTATAATAAAAAATTTTAAAATTTCATTATATAGCTTTTTATTAATATCACGGATTTATAATAAATTTTTATATTTAAATTCCGTTATACGCCTATTCCGTTATATACATGTCCGTTATATACATAAAAACTTACCATCTTAGTTTATGCTAGTTTATTACGATCTATTTTTTTTTAAAATACGCTTAGCAGTTAGAATATTCTGTATTTGAAATTTTGCTAACGTAAAAAATAGCCAACCAATCAGATTCTTCGTGTAACTTCGCATGCATAAAAAAGTGATATTCGGTAAAAATTGTTTTCTTAATTGAAATTTTTACGCGTCCCTGGTCATTATAAGTATACAGAATATTTATTTTAACTGTTTATCTTTAATCAAAGTCGTTAAGGAGACGGTTAAGTAGTTGTCTGTGAACTAAGTTTTCTTACTCAACGATATAAAAAAAAACTATTTTTCCACATAGAAGTTGTTTTTACACATAACAGTATAAGTAAAAAAAAAACAACCAAAAAATTCTTTAAAATTAATATACAAAATGATTACAGACCCTGACAAATTCTCTGACGAAATGAGGTTCCGCGGTTATTTTTCATATAAAAACGATAATATATACGTTATTACTTTGAACAATAACGTCCATATGAGAATTGAAAGGGTGAACGTCAATGTCGCGAGAATTTATTTTGTTGACGGTCCCGGTAACGAAATTCCGATTCCAACTGGTATTACTCTCAGAGATACTCTCAACAATATTAATGAAACCCCATTGGTGCTCCATGGTATTGGAAGTTTTTTTATTTCGTGGATTGCTAACTATTCATTGTTTCAAAATGGTGTTGAAATTTGTGCACTAAAAAATCAGAAAGAGCAATCGATTGAGACAGTGGATGGTTTTACTTTCTCTCTGATTCATCAATAGTTATTATTATAATTTCATGTAATCTCTTTTCAGAAACAGAAATATAGTTGATATTAACAAGAAATCATGTGTATAAACAGTGTTATTAATTTTTTTCCTTGTTGCAAGTTAATAAAGAAATTTTTTGGTCAACTTTGGTTATATATAAAAAAAAAAGTATATATAAAAAAAGAAATCCAGAAAATAACAATCATAATTGATCTTAATGTTGATAGAATGCTATTTAGCATCCAGTATGATTTTCTTATGTATGATTTTCTTATGAGACTAGGGTAATAAAACATGGACATCGATGTTTTATATGACCAAATGATTCAGATACAGTAAACGAAGTCATCGATCTATATATCATATCTGCTAATTAAGGTTTATTTCTTTTTCATTATACATAAATGGGAATAAACTAATATGCTTGTGGATTGGGCCCGATAGAGAATAAATGAATAAAGTATATAATATACTCAAAATAATAAGCGATTAACCCATATAACCTAATTGATGAATTAAGATATCATAGAGATCGCATTTATTTTAGATTAAGTGCAATCGAGTTTGAACTGTGAGATAGAAAAACAAGATGTAGGTGCGGATTACCCAAGTTTGAGAGAGATACAGTTAACCAAACTTACGCCAGAATCAAATTCATTCACTTCTGATTCTGATACTTCTGACTCAAGCACTTTTTTTTTATCCAGTTCGGGGTCAGAAAAGTACACATACGTATAAAAGCCGTAGTTATAAAAAGATTTCTAAACGAAACATCGCGAGGTTAAGACTCATTCCAAAGTCATTCCAAAGTCATCCTATTCCCATAAATAAGCACATCACACTATATGTAAAACGAATACAAAGTACTTAGCTGTTACATCTACATTGATATAATAAAAAAACTGAATCGAAAATTGGTACCTATATAATTAATATGGCTAAATCTAGAAATAATAAAACGATGAGTAAATTCACGAATAATCCAACCTATTAACTAGTCCAAATAATTATAAGCGAATACGATCTAAAAACCGGATTTGTTATAGTCAAGAATAGATGTAAAAATATTGTATTATCAAGATTTCTAAATTCCGGAAGAGAAAGGTATAATTCCTTATTTGACATATTCTAATTCAATTACATGGTATCGCGATTTGTTTAAATATAACTAAAAAGCAAACAGATACAAGGCCAAAAAAAAGAAATCATGCATATTTTCATTTCGCATATAGTTTATTAAAAAAAAAAAAAATGCTGAACATATCTATACCAGAATATCTACCACATATGACAAATCTAAAAAAGAAAAATCCACCCAACTTAATTATACAAGCATAATCCTTACAAACCACAAGAAAAAAACATATAAAATTATTAATAAATAAGGATAATAATAAATGAATAACCTTCAAACAAACTTAATGAGACAAAGGTAAGTGCTAAACAAATGCCAATAACAGAATCATACTACACCCTTGTAAGAATCGCATGATTCTGCCGTTTTAGCAGTTCAGCCTGCTGAATAATTAAGCTAATATTGATTCCCGTCTGGTCTGTTACGGTGTCTCCCCCAGCGCTAATTTTTGGGATATTCATCGTCTCAGTTCCTATTACTCTTCATTCTCAAATTTATGCTCAATAAAGCTATTCCTGGCTCTTACCACACCCAGATTCACCCCACACACAAAGCGTATGACAATGTTTTTCGATTATATTGAATCGTGATGACACATAACCAGAAATTAGAAGACCGATAACCTAGCACACCTAAGAATAGAGAAATAAGAATATTAAATATTAGTGAATAGAACTAAAAATAATAAGAAAAAATAATAGAGCACCAATCCAAGTATGAAAAGCTAGAATATCCAGCCTTTGACCTCAACATCTCCGCAGTAGAAATCAAAATTCGCATATTGTTGATTGACTTTTTTAAAGAAACAGTACGGTATATTAAGAAAATGTACCATCTGATAAATAGCAGATAATATATAAATTAAGGGCAACAGATAAAGATTATTCGATGACTATTTGGCCATTCAATAAGGTTTAAATTCGGTATTATGAATAATAAACATTTTATTAAAATTATGCCTTTTATTGTACATATTGATTGATGAGAACAGCTGTAAGTATTCTGGTATTATTCTGATTATACTTTTTGGAAACTACGTCGCTGTCCTCGAAGCATAGACCCGGAGACAACTGTGAGTCTAGAACGATATCGAAAAGGTTTCAGTGTTCCGGAATTTGTGAAAAAAGTTGTCAATTCTGTAAAACATCTATCGGTAAAAGAGCTTTCGGCAATATAATTTCGAAAAAATGACTTGTCGGTAAAATGGGATTACTGTTTTTTAGAATTTGAAGAAGTTGCAGATGAATGACTTTTCAGGAATACGTCTTATCGATTAAACAAAAATCTCGGTAAGATGAGATGTCAAAATTATGACCTGTTAGTATTTTGACCTCGGTGAAATGGTGTTTCAGTAAAATTGATTTCAGGAAGTTAGCCCGGGAAATCTTCACTTCACCGACACTCTCTTTGTAGACTCAAGGTTTCATCGACAAATTTATTTTACAGACACTTATATCACTGACAATTAATTCGTCGATATGCTGCTTATTTTATCGACATGTTACTATGTATTATAAAAATCTATTATCGAAGATTTTTCAAAGTTTTTGTGTAACTTGATGATCACCGATTCATAAAATTTACCGCTACAACTAACACTAATACAGTTAAAAATAATTAAATATTGATGTAAATAACATTTAATTTAATAATAAATTATGAAAATATTTGAAGCAATATCAGGCCCAAATTGCTGCAAATTTAGTTGAAGTGGGCCTTTAGATGACTCTTCAATCGATACCAATGTTTCTTCAATTGATACAGATGTCTCTTCGATTGATGCCAATACCCCTTCAATTTATTCCAATACCCCTTCGATTGATACAAATGTCCTTTCAATTGCCTTTTTTTCGAGCCATTTTTGACGTTTTTTAAGACGTGCGTTTTTTAAATGAAATCGCTGTTTATTTGACTTATATACCCATGTTTCTTGGATTTAATTAGATGCACAGCATTAACGGCACATAATTCCAAAGTGAAATTTTGAGAAGATTAATAGGAAGTTTCAAAGAACTAAACTATAGAACGAAATTTCATTTTAATAAAATAAAAGTTACCAATTCATTTAAAAATTCGCTCAGCAAACCAAATAAAATATACGATTAAAATCAGTTTGAGGAAAAAAAATTCTTCGGTAAGTACTTAAAAAAAGATTCTATACCTTTATAGTCGAAATAAGAAAGAATCGATTTATATTGAAATTTCAGGTAGAAAAAAAAATTGCAGTGTGACCAAGCTTTATATATAAGCTTTTATATAAAAATACGTATGTTAATTTATCAATCGACAATCACCTAAAAATCTGGCATAATAGACTTTTCTATGACACCACATATAATTTTGATTTACATAGTGCGCCGCACACCCCAATGTTTCGCCGACACTTAATTCACCGACAATTACTTCACCAACGAACTTAATTTGGGTAGTGTCTTTGTGACATTCGTATCACATATTAAACACTCAAGTCTAAGTTAGGGTTAGTGTTGGGTTAGAAGATAGTATATTTTAGGCCAATTTGCAGTGAATTAAGCTTGTCGGTGAATTACAAAATAGCGGGACACGTGATATTATAATTATCAAAATTGCAAGCAGTTTCAGTAATAAAAAAATGTAGCTTCGATAATATCCGGTACGTTATTCTATGTTTATCGAGAAAAATAATTATTTGCCGATGATCATCAAAAATTCATCACGTGTCCCACTATTTTTCAAGACAGGTGTAAGTCGGTGAAATAAACATGTCGTCAGTGATTTAAAATGTCCGTAAAATAAACATGTCAGTGAATTGAGTGTTGTGTCTACAAAGTGATTGTCGATGGAATGATACGGATCCGGTTAAAATTAGTCTTATTCATTTAAAATATTTTTTAATAATTTTCAGATTAAAATGCAAGAATTCAAAAAACATCAAATTTATTTGAAAATGGGACAAGTAAACATTCAAACTTGCATCTATATTTTGATTGTTTGGTGAGGGGATTTGGAGAATAACAATCGCTCTTTGCAAGAAGGGTTAAATAAGCATAGGCCTTTAGAGCAGGTGGGCATCTTGACCGTATTGACAGAGTTTCGGAAACATAAAGCATAGTTGGTTCATCCTCCGACCGACGGATGAACCAACGGTTATTATATGTAGAAATCACGCCATATTACGCTCATTTGCTACCATATAAGAATAAATCTGTTTGATTGCGTTTTTACAGATTTATCCTTATAATATAATACTGAGAGCATTTTCTCATTATTTTCTTTATCAACTTCACTACAGACATTTCATCAGCTTCACTACAAAACTCCTTGTCAACTTCACTATAAAACTCTTCATCGTTATTATCTTGGGTGGGATCCAAAATATGCTTTCGTTTAATTTCTATTGGTAGGATTAATTTGTATTTCTTTCCTACATTCGTAACTGTTACCTGATGACAGTTAAAATCGGGGATTCCGGGCTTTAGTATTTAGCCTGGTATATTCAAAATCTGGCCTCATGAGATTGTTCAATACTTCGCAAAAATTTACTGAGAAGAGGCTGCGAACATCCTCTTCAATTTTTGCGTAATTATGCTTAGCGAATCGCGGCTTTTTGACTTTTCGTTGAGATGGTCATTTGCTTCATTGAGAAAATTTTCCCAAAGACGTACTTCAATGGGCTCATGGTCGGATTTTGCGCAAGCTCTTGATTCACTTGCATCGTCGAGATATTATGGACGATGGAACAAACGATAGGGCCTCATCCAGATTAATTGGTTCTAAAATGAAGTGCATAATTGAATACCACTAAAGTACTGTCCAAAATGCGCAAATTTATCTTATTACTGGTAACTACGTACCTTTTCTTTTTTTAAAGTTGGGAGGGCGAAAGAAGTTGACGAACTGGATGGACCAGATGAGTTTGGCGACATGGATGAGATGCCTGATCGTGCAACATTTGTAATGTTGCTTAATTCTTTACGTTGCCTTGTCCCATTTTTGATTTATGTCGTTCTTTCGCCTGCCGCAGCAGGCCGGCTGTTGGAAATGGTAGAATCAGGTGCTTGTTCCGTGACTCTGAATTTGACAGTTTGGGTGGGGCAAAAACTTTTTTCAAATTTTCAGAATCAACTCGTGTACATTTTTTTTGTTTTAAGCCAATAGACGAAGCTATATTATAAAGTATATACATACAGTAAAGATAGAGCGATCATTATTTTAAACAGAGCCTGTTCAAAACATCCATGACTTAATTTTGTTATTAATGATTTAAGGAATCGTTGTTATGCAACAGAGATTATAAGTAGATTTATTTTCGCATGTGATCTTTGACGCACACGGTCTTGGTATTTATGGCCTTATTTTAGGTGGCTTGGCCTGTGACCCCGTGACGCTCGATTGATTGGTGAATGTTGCTGCTGTGTAACATTGTGTCGCGGTTATTATCGACCACGAATTTACAATTTGTCAAATTAATTAGGGTAAGTAACGTTTTATAGCTTTAAGTATGCTTTTATATAAAAATTTAAAGATCGAGAGAGAGTAACTGATTTTATTTTTTTCTTTTTTCGCTTTCTCTTATATACATAATTTTGACTCTTAATCCGATACTTTACTATACTTTAATTACATAATGATTCGATCATATGGTATTTTGACTTTTAATTTAACCGCATATTTTTTATGCGCCTTAACTGATTCTCGATTGATTCTTATTATCGGCATAATTACCCCGACCGTTTCCGGCCAATCAATTATCCGTGACCCGATCAACGGTACACGTGATTATGAGATCGTAAACACGAGACTTATTTCCTCGAGCATATGCATATTTTACTTATTAGACATATTTATTCATATTTATTATTATTTTTTTTCTTTCATTCTACTCCTGCTTCTATCGTTACCCTCTTACTATTTCATGTATTTGGAAATCAAACTTCCATCGGAGAACCGATCTTGACCGTGACACATTGCGATTTGTGGATCCGTATTTGTCAATGGCATGTCGATCAAGTGATCACAGTCTAGGGATAGCGATCTGCGCATAAATTTGATTTTACCGCAGAAACATATGCGATAGCGTATTCGCATATCGGAATAATTTCGCATAATTAATAGAGCATAATCTGCGCATAAAATGGCTGACATTAAAGATAATGTAATATCGGGATAATAGACAGTCAACATTAGAAATTTTACATTTTTTGATATAAAAGAGCGTGCTCGGAAGGTAGTTGTCATAGTTAAATTTTGTGTTAGCTATGACATCTTGGTTTTTCGCCAATGTTGTGGTTACACAACGATCTTGCAATTTCATTGTTTCCGGACCTATGCGTAGAGTCCGTTTTTGCTTGACATAAGGGAATCCGGGATTTTCAAGAAGTATAGTAACTAGGAAAAACGGATACCGAATATCCTCGCTCAATGAATCAGGATCCCATTCATCATCCGAATTAATTGTATGTAAACTTGTATTAAACGAGTAACTCTTTTTTTTATTTTTGTATGTTTGTGTATGTTTCAAATAATACAAAGAAAGCAAATGTAAAACGAATCAAAAAATTCTAATTAATAATCATAATGATAACAATAATGATCGTTGTAGTCTAATTTGCATACGAAATCAAACTAGTTAATAATGATAATAATAATGATCGTTGTAGTCTAATTTGCATAACATACGTATATTAATTGCATGTATTGTACTTTTCTTCTAACTATCACTATGCTTCGTACAATACAATATTAAATTCGTAATAATATTTTTTTATTATACTATAAGGGATGTACTGTATTCTCATTTTTTTATAAACACAATACATCTATTAACTAATATGAAACCTACATTTCTTTATAAATTATACGTATACTTTAAATCTAATATCACGCACGTATCACTAATAAACCTATTTGTACCTACGTAACCATATTAGCAAATTCGTAAACCACTGTTCAAATGCTGTTGGCTTTTAAACAATAAATCTACTTAAAATCGCAATGACACGATTAAAGTGCTCTTTTAAGTACTGTTCAAGTGCTGTTAATTGCTACCCAGAACAAGCCAAATATCATAATCATCCAAATCATCATTTATGTTAATAACTATTCCCTAACCGATATCTAATTTCGTAATTATTTGTCAATCACGCAAATTACCTTTCTAATGACAACTTCTCTAAATTATCAAATAATGACCTGTAAAGATACAATTTATATAAAAAAAAATGAAGTAACGTAATTATCTACTGTATTATGCTTAATACGTTTATTTAAGACCTTTGTATAAAATTGTATTTTTCAACTTAAATCAAAAATCAAAAATGATAATGGACCGACGAGCAAATCCGAATCTTAATCAACGAGAGAAAAACAAGGAACACCGAGTACCACAACATAATTTCCCGTAACCGAATCGACTTCTGGGAAAGTATCGCCCAAAAAATTAACAAACAGCATGGCACGAAGCTTAACGGCTATCAGTGCAAAGGCAAATTTAACAATCTCGTCAGCGATTATAATGTAAATACGTTAATACACTTTTTCCTACATAATTAATCTTGAAAACTAAACCATTTTTTTTATTAGTCTGTGTGTAAATACATGGCTGGAAACAGCCATACAAAAAGAAATAGAGCGGGTGAACGCTATTTCGACGACTTCCGCACCCAATTTTGGAAAAGGCCCGGTAAGTTTCCGAACTCTTTTTATAGTAAATTATACCTCTTATCTACACTCATTCCTTTTTTTTTTTTTAGCCACGCAATTCGACCAAATAAGGGGCACAAACTTGACGCTACGAAGAATGAACGAGCGCCGTCAAAACCGCACCCCACCTCCTTCGTATGAGGAGGTGACATCTATGCTAAACCGCCACAATGCAAGAGGAAGAGAGCCTCCAGCTCCCAATGCCAATACCTCCGCATAGTATAATCTGCTAACCTGAATAGCATTAATCGCATTAATTTTTACATGTACATTTACGAACTTGCTCATTTGTAACACTTAACAACCTAATCAATAAATAATACCTTTGCTCAAAACGACTATATATGTACCTATTTTTGCCCATTTTATACACTACCGGTATATATATATATATATATAATATAACATGACAACCCGTTTAAACTCCCTATTATCCAATATACGTGTCGCTTCCAAACAATACCTATTAACAATAAACCGTATTACTCTTAACCAAATTTTTACTTCGATTATTAAGTATCGATCTTTGACCAGCATGCGTAGATAACAAAATTTATTCCAACAGATTACATAATGATCATATAACAATCACCTAATGCCTATGATTTATTCCAACAAATTACATCCAACATGCAACAAACATCTAATACGTATGCTTAATAAACTACATATCCTAGAAACTAAAATATTAAATATACCTCGTAACAAATATACTTTCCCTATAACCTAAACTAACACTATTGTCAAACAAAAAAAAAATCTTATCGCTCCCACTATCTCTAAACATTACAAAAATATCGCTTATAAAAAATAAACCTTACACATAGATCTCTATCCCTTACATCCTTAAATCTTCTTAACCTACATCTATACGTGCACGGTACCATCTGATTAACCATTAAATTACTCACTTACAACTGCATCCTGTGCCACGCGAACCTTTGTTGATATTACAGTAACTAACTATTTTTGGCAACCGCAGAAATAAGTGATTCAGAGATTATATGCTCATGTCTGGTAATTGTTTTATCATTAATACCATATTTTTAAGACAGTAAATGAATCGTGAGGGTACGACTACCATGGTGACAATGGATGCTATTCAAACTTCGGAAACAAGATGGTATACGTATTTTATTAATCAACCTAGGTTAACAAAATGTTTTAGAAATTAACGTTAAGCTCTGTACTTTACAAAGCGAAGCGAATTGGGTAATCTTTATATTTTAAGGAATTACGTGTCATCAGCATAGTGATTTCAAAGACATACTACAGTACTTGCGTTGGATTTAGATCGATGCTTGGTCTTCGAATTTTGGCCAAATATTCTGGTAAATTTTTCTAAAAAATTTAATCGTTTTTGGTTTCTTTAAAAGTTTAAGTTTATCTACATATTTATATTCAATTAATAGCAATGACTAATGAAGACATTAGCAAAGATCAAATAATGCATTAGTATTGGAATGCCAAGAAAAAGTTTATTTTACTATGGGTTGATGCAAAAACATGCTTGCTAATTTAACAATGAATTAACCAAATTGTTGAAGAATATATCAATAATGCATTTGAATTAAGTTATCAAGGAAAAATATTTTTTATTACATGAGAATGTGACACCTGATGATTTAACTAGATTGTTAGAAATTGAACCGGCAATACAATAGCATTAAGGTATCAAGGAGAAATTAATTATATGATAAAAAGGTATAATAAATCAATTGCGGGCTTAAGCAATTTGTTACCCAATAGTTGGTAAGTTCTGTAGTAAATTTTTTATAGCGATAGTAAATCACGAATAGATCATAATGATTTTATTCAACTTCGCTAATTCTGGTGTGGTTTTTTCGAGTTATACAAGATGATGACATTACCAAATATAACATGATCACGATTTAGAATTAAAGCTGAATTATGTATTTTTAACACTATCCAAGAGACAATTGAATCGATCTAATTTTATCCATGGCATGTATCGGTAAATACTTTTTTTTGTCTTCAAAATTTTATAATGATAAGTATTAATATTTATTTATATTTTTTTTAATTAGTTCAAGTCTGTCACTATTTTAAATCTATACTTAAAAGATGGTGGCCATAATCGATTATGTGAACCATTAGAACATAAAAATAAGAATTATTCTTTTTGCCAAACGTAATTTTTTAAAAATTAGTCCAAGAATAGTTTATTTTCACTTATCAAAATGTGAATGCATTATAAAAGCCATTATCGAAATAGATTAATATTGATGCTTCGAAATAGTATTTAGGTTATATATTAATTAATTAATAGCCGGCTTAGATTTTACTGACTAATAAGCTAGAATTTCTACATTTTATCATCTAATAGATGAATTTTTTTTATTTTTAATTAAAAGTTTCAAAAAGTCGGTGTATAAAAAATGTTAACCGATTGTAATACTCTAATTAAAATAGCCGAAATCTGACAATTTTTTAACTAAAAAAATTATACATTGTTGTATATTAAATACTAAATTTTATAATTTAACATATGCATACTTCATATGGTTTTGCTTGAGCTTTAGGAACTGACACATTGATGAATTCGAATAAGTATCACACAAGATCAGATCTATCAAAACGTCATGATGAATTCGAATAAGTATCACAAAATCAAATCTATTAAAACATCGCATAATATTCTATCCGTTATTAAGATAATCAAATGACAATTTAATAAACATTAAATATATAAAACAGCACTTAAAAGAGCCATATGTCAAAACTGAGTGCAGAATTTTATTGCCATTATACTTGGACCAATGACTTCATCACTTACTGCTCTAGAATAGATCATATAAATGTTGAACTAATTAAACTCACAATTTCCAAAAGAACTAACTAAATGTTAGTATAACATAGAACCTAACATTAAATCGGGTATATCAAAATGAAGCTTATAAGATGCTCTTCACCCAAGTACTGTCACGAAATTATAGGTCAGTGAAGATTTGCAATATCGCTGACTATTGTTGAGTATCAAGCAATCTACTAAGAATTTTTTTGTAATTTGGAGCAAACGTCAATATATATGCTTATTTGAATCACTATGTGTTGGCAAATATACAAAATATGGATCATTTCTTACAAATGAAGATTTTCTGCAATCCTTTAAAGAATCAAATATTCTAGATCGCCTATTTTCTGATAAAGATGTAAGCATAGTTTGTCTATTGACGTCCATATCATCATCAGCATATACAGTATATAAGTCGAGCAAATGTTATATTATTGTAAAGAATCTACGATTATAAAAAATTATTTTTATGGTACTATAAGTCAACGAAATCAATAAAGTGAACTAATTGCCTCAAGGATTTCTCTTGGCACGCTATCGATCCTTGTATTATTAACGAATTTATCCTTTGTCTTGTACGCTTTATACTTTTGTTAAAGGCATTAGTATATAACATCAACTCAATACACCAGAATAATGAACCATCATAAAAAAACACTATTCACTATAAACTTACAGATCTATTCTCAATCTCCATTTCAATTGTATGGTTCTTGCCTTGAGATGATTTATCTTTTTACTGAAATAATCTATGTTTTAGTTATAAAAGTAATAAAGTTTTGCTGAATATTCTAAAGCATATTACACAACTAAAACTAATAACATTAAGAGTATACATAGTTTAAATTTATTTATATACAAAGAGCTCAACGCATACTCTATAATCTTAATATAGTAATGAGAGTACAAAAACAAAAAACTATTCTAAAACTGATCTTGGTCAACCATGAACCTAAATGTTGCCTCTCCACTTTCACAGCGATGATTTGCAAATCCCTTCATTCACCATTCAATTAATAATCCCCTTTTTAAATTTTTTTTTTTGGTTTAAACCTTGATTCTGATTATAATTTGATCTGTTTCTTTAATTTTTTCCAGCTCATTCTCATACATTTTGATCCATGATAATTGCCCATTTCCATAATTCCTTTTTGCCCATTGACTATCACTGAATATTTCAGCTAGTTGATCGATTGCTTTTTCTCTGTCAAAAAAAACATTGATACCAGCTACCGCAAACAGAATACCAAGTTAAATATTGACCGAAAAGGCCAACAAAACTATTTTCACTACAATGAACTGAAAAAACTTGTTTCCTAGCCTGTGTGTAATGATTTTTTTAACCGCTTTTGTAATTCCTTTACTATAGTGTTTTTAATATGATGTAATTCATATTCCGGGACCAGCAAAATATGGGTGGGAATTTTTTTATAATCACTATGTTTTAGATTTTTATGTCGTTGTAAACCAGCTTTTGATTTGAAAGTTTTTCTACTATTGCAGATTGTACAACGAAATCGAATTAAAGTACTTGCAGTAGGCATTTTAAACTTTGGAAACTATAATAATAAAAATATATAATTTTTATATATTAAATTAGTTTTAAAGATTTCTTTAAAAGTGCATTTCAGTTATATAGAACATACCTATAGTTTGAAGGATTGGTTGACCCATGAATGATTGGTTAGACGTAAAAAGTATATAAATAAAATGATGTGCGTCAGTTGATTTGATCTTAATTTTGGGGGTATTGTTTTGATCAGACTATATTAAAATTGTTTGGTTTGTTTCTTATTAAAATTACGGCCCTAAAAACTAAATCGGTAGATATGCTGAGCCTACTCCACCCACTCACATCTGATACCCAATTAACCAATCAGATTTTAAGATTATTAAAAAGTTAAATTTAATATTTAATAGTAAATAACTTTTGATTTACTGGACCAAATTTGATGATTCAACTACCAAAATAATCCTCTCAAAAGGATTTTAGCGAGCCTAAAATTGTTAAAATCCAATTACAGAATCCTGTGATCAGAATAAAGTTGTATTACTATAAAGTTCTATAATTTATTAAATAATTATAACCCATTTATAGTAATACTAATTTATTTCGATCTTAGGATCCTGTAATTGGATTTTAACAATTTTGGGCTTGTTAGAATCCTCTTATTAAGAGAATCATTTTGGTAGTTAAATCATCAAAATTGGTCTAGTAAATCAGAAGTTATTAATAATTAAAATTAATTTTTAATTGTTAATAACTTCTGATTTACTGTGCCAATTCGATGATTTAACTACCAAAATGATCTTTTTAATGAGAGGATTCTATCAAGACCAAAATTGTTAAAATTCAATTACAGGATCCTAAGATCGAAATAAATTTGTATTACTATAAATGGGTTATAAATTATAGAACTTTTATAGTAATACAAATTTATTTTGATCACAGGATCCTGTAATTAGATTTTTGAAATTTTGGAATTGCTAGAATCCTTTCATTGAGAGAATCATTTTAGTAGTTAAAATATCAAATTTGGTTTAGTAGATCAAAAGTTATTAATTATTAAATATTTATTAATAAATCGATTATTTGGTCAAAAATAATTTTGCAACTTTGGTTAGAATTATGAAAATTTGGCCAGAATTATATCTGATACTTCAGCTAACCCACCTACCCAGAAATCAGCTGATTCTGAAAGCTTCCTAACTCCTACTATTAACTTTAACTTAATATTTATTAGTTTTAATTTTTGTTTATTTTTTTTTTTGAATATTGATTTTCATATTGGTTTTAATACCAGTAGTGTGTTTTAACAATCTTATATTTGGAAATAAGGACTATATTATAGTACTATTTAATTTTAGAAGGTTGCTATTTATCGCTAGTGGTAATCATCACCAATATATATTTTGTATCTTTAAATTTTGTCTATGAAATCACCTTTGAGGCTTTAACAAAATAAATTTCTTATAAAATTTTGGTATAAACTATACCCCCCTGCCACTCCCCTGCCCCATTCCAGTTCTTATTCTAACCCTAAAATTAATCAAATTTTTAATTTTTATTTTGGCAAAAAACTTTTTAATTTTTGTTAATCACTGATAATGACTATTACTAGCAATAAATAGTAATTTTCTTAATTTTATATTATAAGAAAAAATTTTAAATTGCTTATATAAGCTAAAAATAAACAAATTAAAAAAAATTTTAGTTAAAATTATTTACTAATTCTTGATGAACTCTATAAATATTAGCTCTAACCTTCTGTTTTTAATACAATATTGTAGTTTATAGCAAATTTGTTTAAAATATAGTTTAAGGAATAATGTAATTAGAGCACTGATATTTATTAGATAATATTTTAAAGGGTGGGGGGTCAAGCCAAATATTACCTCATATAAAAATTTTAGCCAATTAAATTTAACAAAAATATTATCTGGGGTGGGGGTAAGCCTTTATAGTAAATAGATATTAGGTAATAAATGTTAGTGCCCTTATTATAATAAATAAATAAAATTACAAAGTTATATAATTTGATTTTATTATTAGAGTTTTGCTAAATCTTATCAATAGTAATTATAGCTACACAATAACAAAACAATAACAAAACTAAAAAAAATCTAAAAAATCTTTGATAACAAAATATTTTACTACTTTGAATCTAATACTGTAGCATAGCAGTTATGCTTCAAGGTCACAAATCGAAAGGCCATCAGTTCAAATCTCATTGGTGGTGAATATCAATTTTATTAGAAAACTAAAACACTGTAGGATAAAGGGACCCAGAACATTAATGAATAGACTTAATTGAGTAATTAGTATAACAAAACCCTTAACTTGTTAGTTAGGATTTACAATTTGAATAACCAAAGGTATAAGACATAGTAAAGATCAAGCCACGAAC
Source organism: Gigaspora rosea (assembly GCA_003550325.1). Lineage (NCBI taxonomy): Eukaryota > Fungi > Glomeromycota > Glomeromycetes > Diversisporales > Gigasporaceae > Gigaspora > Gigaspora rosea. Next base: position 1,563 of record QKWP01002511.1, on the reverse strand, counting down.
TCCTAGCAGGTTTTCTGATGCACTATGGCTAGTTAATTGGGTGAGACAGATGTTTGAGATTAGAACTTGAAAAAAAAAAATCATAGGAATATTTCATCTGAAGCATAGCCAACTTGGGCCACAAATAGATTAGTTTAAGCCGAATATTTACAAAAATTTGTTGGATTTCTGTACATATACATGCATCATTAATTTCATTAATTTAATAAAAGAATTTAGACATGGTTGCTATTGTAAAACTGTAAAAAAAAAACAAAATATTTTACTATAAGGTGAGTGACAAAAATCAGATAATTTTTTAGAAGAAAAAAAGGATTAAAAAAAAAGTAAAATTATATATAAGAAACCTAACTATATATATATTAAGAGAGAGAAAGGAAAATAGGCCTCTAATAAGAATAATCAGATGATTAATGATACAACTCTAATAACTTATCTTCAGGCACTAAGTAAAAGTTTTTAGTACAAAATTTTATATATAATACAATCCTTCTGACTATAGTTCTATCCAAATCTTAGTTTTTTTAAATATTTGTAATAAAGTTTTTTTAAATATTTGTAATAAAGTAGTGATATTTATTACTAGTGAGATTTAGTAAAATTCTTATTATTAAATATCTAAAATTAACTAATTTAATTTTATTATTAAATAGTATTTTTTATAATTACTAATATTAAAAAAATTTTATTAAATAACTATCTTGTAAAAAATTTTATTAAACAAATTTGTTTAAATTTTACAAAAATTACTGAAAATAACAAGTATATTAATTAATATCTTGTTAAAAGTATAAGCATTATAAAGAAAGCTATATTAATTTAGTTAGCTAATTAAAAAAATATTTAACTAAGTATATAAAACTAGCATAATGAACATTTGATTTGATTGGTTTAAAATTACTAAGTTATACAATATAAAAAATTTTTTAAAGTAACTCTTATTATAAAAAACTATATCGTTAATTGGTAACTTGAGTTTCATATTATAAATTTTTTTAAAACATAATATAAAGTTTTTTAACTCTTTGTATGCCTTCTATAAAAAAAAATTAGTATAAATCATTTAGAAAACAAATTTAGCAAAAATATAGTAATATAGTATATAATGAATAAATTAATTTAATAGATAGTGTTATAGAATGATAGTTTATTATATTACCTTATTATTTTATTATTTCATTTTTATTATTATATTTTATTATATTGTATTATATTATTATCTTGAGAAGTTAGAATAGTTAATACCACTTATAACGCTTATACTGATTATAACGCTTATAACGATTATCACGCTTATAATGCTTATGACGCTTATAGCGCTTATACCGCTTATGATGCTTATAACGCTTATAGCGCTTATACCGCTTATAACGCTTATACCGTTTATAACGCTTATGTTGCTCTTGTAGATTATAGTGTTTATCATTGTAAATCAACGCTTATAACGCTTATTCTAAAATGTATTTAAAGACACAGAATTTCCCTTAGTCAAACTAGACGAAGACACCCCACTTCTCCTTCTATTTATTATACATCTTGTACTGGGATTTCTTAGGAACAGAA
>QKWP01002510.1:38818-49296 GCA_003550325.1 Gigaspora rosea | reverse complement strand
ATTCTAAAAATAGATTTCTAGAAAGTTCTAAATGCAGATGGAGATAATCACTACACAATTAGATGCAGTTAGAGAATTTTTAAACAATCCAATTGAAAAAATTTTGAAGGCTATCCCTGTACTAAGATATGAAACAGATAACAAAGAACAAGAGGAGTTTATTGTTAAATTTATGAACATCGCACATCCAGGAGTGGAATCAGCTGTTCTGCGAATCTTAGAATTACAAGAAACAGAAATTAAGAAACAAGAACAAGTAAATGAAGAAGCATTACTTAAAGAAAAGGAACTTCGCCTACAAGAAGAGAAAGAGAACCAATTAAGAAAGGAAACTTTAGAAAAGGAATTAGTGAAAAAAAAAGATATTATTGGTGCTTTCAGAAACAGGCTGCCTAGATTATGGTACTGAGGAGCAACTTAGCAGTATTATGGATGCAGAAGTAGAGAAAGATTTATATAAAAATAAAAAGGACATATATGGGTCGATACATGCTCCGGAAAATAGGTTAAAGCTAAATTATAAAGAAAGAAGTCTAATAGAATCAACAAGCAGGCCTATAATCAAGTCAAACAAAAGAAAAGAAGTATCTTACGTGCCAAAAGAGGTGGAAGCAATCATAACAGAGGACTCTTATCCTAAACATAATATGGATAGGAAGTCAGAAATGAAAATGACCAAAATTACTTTTTGGAATATGCCCACAAAGGGTAGAACGGACAATTTATATAAATTTATTAATAACTTTGGCCAAATAGAAAACTCATACTGCACAGTCAATAGAGCCGGTCATGCTAAGCTCGAACTCTTAGTGCATATATCCTCTAATAAAGAAGAACAACTACAAAGCACATGGGCAATTCCACGCAACAATGAATCGTTGACTCGTATGACTCTTGGAGAGAATGGAAAAGAAGTATTAAAATCCAGAATGAAAATAATTGCTAAACTTTCTGGTTTACCACTTACTACAAATTAAGTAATCTTGTGGATACAGCTTAAACACATTAAAGCAAAAATGGTTCACATTTTTAAAAATAGAAATGGTTATCAAAGGGGATCAGCTCTAGTAGAATTTGAAAACAAGGAGGATAAGCAAAAGGCACTTAAAACCAAAGTCAAATACTTTAATTCGACACTTAGTTGGATGCATGAAGAAATAGATGACCTTACTATAGAAGAAAGTCAAAAAGAGAAACCTACCATTTCATGTAATCGTTTCATAAAAGAAGTAGGAAGCAAGAAAGAAAATAGAAGTATCGAAAAAAATATACCCACATCGCAAACCGATGTTAATAACAAAGATTTACTCTTGGAAATTCTGAGCAGATTAACTCGTCTAGAAGGGTCACATAGAATTAATAATCGTGAAGGCTCAAATTTTTGCTCAGCACACAGAAGCAACCATTCTTACAAGAAAAGGTTCTTATATGGAGAACGGGCGAAAGACAAGGACTGGCCAAATTACTCCTAATAGTAGCTGTGGGCGTCCTAAAGAAAACTGGCAGCACAGGCAGCAGGTGCTAGGAAAAAAAGGAGGGGAAAAATAATTTTTTGACTTTTACATTTTATAATATTAACGGGATTAAATCAAACAAAACCAAGTTAGAGAGTCTAGTGGATTTGATGGGTTTAAAAGAAGTAGATATAGTCGGGTTGTGTAAAACAAACATTCAAGAGAAGGAAGATAAATTGTTAATGAATAAGGATGAAAATTACAGAAGTTTTTGGGCATTAGCAGAAGAAGACAAGAAAAAGGGTTCAGGCATAGTAATAATCATTCATAAAAGATTTGAGAAGCACCTAGCAAGAGTTTTAAGATAGTCACCCTATACAATCGAAGCAAATATAGTATTTAAAAATGAAGCCTGGTACTTTTTCGTCGTTTATATCCCATCTAACAACAAAGAACAGGTGAAAGAAATTTGCAAAATTCTAGTTGACAGAGTTGAGAATATACAAAAGTCTAGCAAAGCAAAGGTTCTAATTATGGGAGATTTTAATATAGAGGCTAATAATAGTACGTTAAATAGCAAGGATCCAAACAGAGGTCCTAACAGAAAAATTCTATTACAAAAGCTATTAGATAGAGGCTTCAAAAACACTTTTACGTACTTAGAAACAGGCGTTAGTAGCACTACACGAAAAGGTTCTACCAAAGATTCAGAAATTGATTATATTTGGCTATCGCACAACTGGCACATTGATCTAGCAAAGTGCAAAATACATGAAATGAGCTTATACACGAATAGTGACCATCACATGGTTCTCGCCTGGTTGTTTGCTAGAAATCATACTCCTAGCCAAAATAGTGCTCAAAGACGAAGAGCAAAAAGCAAAAAATTTGTATTGATACAAATAAAATTCAAGAAGAGGATTGGATCACTTTTGCAAAAAGAACTGATGAGATCTTAAAGTCCAAAGTAGAAAATCAGAAGAAGACAAATGGTGAAAGTGCTAAAACAGAAGAACTGCTTCTCCAGGAAGAATTGGATAGTAAATGGGATTGGTTAGAATCAAGTATAAGAATAGCAGCAAACAAAATTTTACCAAAAAAGCATTTTACTGCAGCGAAAACAAGAGATCCTGGTGAAGACCAAACTAACATTTTGCGGAAACTATCCAAACGACTAAACAAACTGTATAGAAAAATTAAAAAACATATAGGACAAGTACTGAGTTTCAAAGACAAAGAGGAGTTGGAGAGCATAGAGAAAATAATCAAAGCGGAGCTAGAAGAGGACCTAATTTTTGAAAACGAGATTGTTTTATGGACAGATGAAGTCTACAATCAATTGGAACTTATGGCTAAATTGGTTAAGAAAGTATGGAACAAAAGAAACATTTTATTAGAAGAAACTAAGATCAGGAAGTGTATAGAAGAAAGGTGCGACAGAATAGTTACAAATCAAAAATTGATGCTAAATAGTATTCTAGAAAGGCCGACTAGGAAAATTAAGATAGATAGAGTTTGTGAAGATGTGGGGGATGACTTTAAGTTATATACAGAAGAAAAAGAAGTCCTTGACCAAGTGGAAATACACTTTAAAGAACAATTCAGGAAAAGAAATTTTGACATGAGAAATTTAAATCAAGTATGGCAGAAGCAATATAAACCAAAAGAGGATATAAAAAAGAATAGTACGACCAAGTACTAAGTGAAATTACCTTAGAAGAATGGGAATAGGCGCTTTTCACATCATATAACAACTCAGCTCCTGGAATATCAGGAATCACATATCATGTCTTAAGGCGCCTAGGAAAGTACACAACAATCTTTTGTATCAAACTTCTGTCCGAGTGTCTAGCAAGTGGCAAAATAACACAAAAGTGGAAAGTGGGCCTATTATATCCTATACCGAAAAAAGAAGATTGGAATTTCAATTTGAATAATGTTCGGCCTATCATCCTCCTAGAACCAATACGAAAAGTTCTGAACAAAGTATTAATGCGAAGATTAGATCGAATCTTCAAGGAAAAAAAAATATAGAAAGGTCCAAATTTTGTGGGTCTGTCAGGAGAAAGTACTGAAGATCCTATACACATTTTAAATTGTATAACAGAAAAGGCCCGTGAAAAGAAAAAAGAGCTATGGATCCTTTTCCAAGATATGCAAAAGGCCTTCGATTCCGTAAGCATGGATTCTTTGGAGTTGGCCCTTAGAAGAATTAAGCTTCCAGAGAATCTCTGCAAATATATTGTCAATCTTTTCTCCAAAAGACAGTTTGAAATCATAACTGCATTTGGTAATACAAAACAAGTTATAGCTGGTGATGGAATCGATCAAGAAGAGGTGCTTTCTTCTCTGGTTTGTCATATCTTTTACGACCCTCTTTTGTGTGAGATTCAAAGGCGAAGAAAATGGGGTATGAAGTTGAGGTAGAGTGGCCTGTAGATTTGCGTACTAATAAAATTGAACATATAAAATGGCGGCAAGCAGTTCTGGCTTATGCCGATGATACAACCTGGATTGCCAAGACCAAAGAGGAGTTAGAGGAGATGTTAGAGTTGGCTGATGACTTTTACAAATTAAATGATATTAGAATTAACAAGAACAAATCAGAATTGATAGTGATTAACAGAAACCAGCAAGCATCAAATCAAGAATGCAAGATTTGCTCTAGTGATGGAACAGAAATCCAAGCAAAGGAAAAGGATAACCCGGCAAGGTTCCTCGGCATCTGGGTTTCTGAGAAAAATGGCAAAAACTGTGGTCTAAGACTAGTAGAACAGGAAATTCAAAGCTTAGTAAGGATTATTAAAAAGAAAAAGGTTACACTCGGACATTTACAATATATCAACAACAAGGTTTTAATCCCCAGAATAGAATATAGATTGAGATGTCATATAGTAAGCAAGCGAGTGTGTGATCGTTTGCATAGACCGTGGTTAATGCTTATTAAAAACAAGGCAGGGTTGGCAAGTTCTACAGCAAATGGAATTCTGCATCATCGTAATCTTGTGGGGCTTAGAACTATCTGGCAAGCAAGGCTAGCTCAGCAAATACCAAGTCTAATCGAAAGATTAAATAACACAGGAACAGTAGGGTCAGTAACCTGGATTAGACTTAGGCAAGCTCAGCTAGACAATAAAAGTACGGAATGTATTCTTTCTTGGAACACTGATAGATGCAAGAGTAGTGAGCTCCGATTCAATTTTAATGCAAAGTTAGTGCAAGAAGCAAAAGCAATTAAAATCAAAGTAGAGTGCAAAGAGTTAGAAGAAGCGCTGAAGCTCGCAGATAGACATAATAGGGAAATCTGGACCCTTTTAAGTATTAATAAAAAGAAAAGTTTTTTGAAGAATAAAAGCAACCTTTGGATAATAGTGAAACAGTTAATCAGTCAAGACGGCGCACAATTGTTGACATGGTCACAATTACAAAAACTTAGAGGCCTTAGTGGTTGTGGAAAAAAACCATTATGGTTTCGAAGAATAGAAGAGCTGCTTATACACGACACTAAATCAAGAGAAGTAAAGTCCCAATTTAGATTAGAGTGTGGAAACAGCTTGGCGACCCAACCTACCTTGATACCGATTTCTAGAGACAAAAGAAAGCTGGAATGGGTCCTCTTCGGTTCAAATAGAGAAAAGACAGAAATAGGAAGAATCAAAAGGAAAAAAGGAGAACTCATAGAAATTGAGCACTGGACCGACAAAAAAGAAAATGATGAGTCTCTAGTTAAATGCGCAGGGTGTCAATTAGGGAAGGAGAACGGTAATGAAATATGCCTAATTAAGAAAAAGTTTTGTGAAGGTAAAAGAGCTCTAAAAAAAGGAGTCGTCAAGAGAAAAGGGGAAAATAGAGCACTTTGTGAGATTCCAGTTAATTCCTTGAGTGCTCGTAGTGGATCGCAAATCCAAGGCCCGATAACAGTAACCCCAGACGTGGAAATATTTGTCGAAACGATGGCAAACTCATTAATTGATAAATATATTGTAGAGCAAGATTTTAGAATTAGACTCAAAGAAATAGCACAAAAACTAGCGGTATATTAGAATTTAGGTATATATACAGACGGTTCATTAGAGAAGTCTGGAAATAATACCTAGCCACAAAGAATGGATATTGGATGGATCATCCTAAACAAGCAGGATCAGGCCAATCCAGTTATTTTAACGCATTTTGCAGGTGCAATACGAGACTGGCCATCATCGACTAGAGCAGAACTAGGGGCAATAGGTATTGCTTTGCTCGTAGTCCCGCAAAAGTGTAAAATTAACATATACATCGACAGTGCAAATGCAATTAGTATGATCAAAAAAGTGCTTTGTAACCAGAGAACATCGAAAATTTCAAAGCTGAAGAATGGAAGCATTCTCGGGATGATCGAAAGTCTAATTAGACGTAAGGAGATAGATACCAATTTCGTTAAAGTAAAAGGGCACAGTGGCATTTATTTTAATGAGCAGGTGGATAAGTTGGCAAAAGAAGGGTGTAAAAATGGAGAAGTGATTAGTTGGAATATTGAGTAGCCGAAATTGGTAAAGATTGTACCTAGGTGGAATCAGTACATAATAGATACTTCTATTAGAGGTTTAATAAATAGCATTACAAATTTGTATTATAGCGTAGAATAGTTACACACTAGTAGTATAGAGTATTTAGAAAGTAGGAATAGTATAGAGTCAGAAATTGATTGGAAGAGTATTTGGCAGAATTTGAGGAAAAATACAGGGTCAAGATGTAGAAGTTTGCAAAGTAGTAGGGAATGGGTATTTGATACAAAGTGTTTAAACGACTTACTGCCAACTCTGAGCATACTGCACAAGAAGAACCTGACGATGTACCCAATAGATACCTGTATAGCATGCTTCCGGGAAAAAGAAGATTTGGAGTATTTAGCAAGATGCAAATTATATGAGATAGAGATTAAGCCCGGATAAGGCTTACCCGGGTAACCCGTATAAGCATCCCTTAACCGGGTCATAGATATGCCAACCGGATAACCCGGATAGAAATATATATCGCGTGAGAATCGTGGACGGATATCATAAGAAATTTATGTTTCGCAAATTATTCTAATATACCACTTATTAATCTCCCTAAAAATACTTTACGGGTTAGCAATGAGGCATAGTTGCTGCTACAAAGTAGTTAGTCGAAAGTTGAAAATTTATTATTATTTTTTTTTTTTAGAAAATATAGTTCTCTAGTTTGGATGATCTGTCTCTATATTTGCTTATGGTTTAAATGTTTATAACCACGTGAAGAGCTAATTCTTATATAATCATAAACGGGTTAAACGGGTTAACCGGGTCAACCGGATCATTTGAGATTAACCGGGTCGTTACCCGGGTAAGAGTTTAATAAACGGACGGGTAACCCGGAATTAAATTTTATACTGGGTCTAATCTCTAATATGAGATACTCTGGAGAAAAATCGAGCTCAAAGCTGCAAATCTCGCCCTAGAAAAACAGTTTCTTGCCAGAGGAAGAAAAAGGAAAAGAAATGAAAATGTCTCCACAATGGAAAATGAAAGCACAGAAGTGGTCTTAATCGGACTATCAAGAAACGACAGGCTAGAAAACTGCATAAATTGTATAAGAGGAGTCCTTATAAATAATAGCGATGAAAGTATAGAATTGCGAAATACCCAAAAAAGATATATCTACGAGCTCAGAAGGGAGTTCAAACGAATCATTTGGATTTGTAGTTGTGAGGCGGTGAACGAATGGGAAAGAATCAGGGTATCTCGAACAAGGACAAAAGGGAAAGAACAGTAAGAAGTAGGCCGCACAAAGAAAATTCATATAAAAGAACCGCGGGGGAATCAGAACACAAAGCAAAGGAAAAAAAATGTTGTGACAAAGTTGAAATCTTTTTAACCAACTTAGTCCAAACTAACTATAAACCAACATGGTCTGGGCTCTATAGACCGGTTGGTAAACAAACTTAACGCAATCTTGACAAGGCTAGCGACCAACGTCCGTTGACCCGAGGAAGTTCCTTCAGTGAGTTGAAGGCCTGAGGATAGGAAAAAGGTTGCTGCGGCAGATCGCATCTGGGCACTATACAGTAGCCGGGTGAGTCTTTATTGTAGAAAAAGAAGGGTTAAAGGCAGTAGTTAGAGACATTTGTATGTAACAACATGCACATTCATTGGTCAATAAAGGCAGAATTGCCAAAAAAAAATTGTTTAGCACCTAAAAATGCATCAAATCAGCTATGTTGTTTTTATTTTACTTGAAATTTGGAGAACAAATGCATAATTTTGGATTTTTGATCAAAAAAGTCAAATTTAAGCATCTTTTCTTCAAATTTCAAGTGAAATAAAAACAATATAGACGATTTGATGTATTTTTAGGTGCTAAACAAGCTTACTTAGTGCAATAAGTTAGAATTAATTAGTAAAACTTTATGAATCATAAGATTTTATAGAATTTTATTAATAAAATTCTATAAAATCTTATGATTCATAAAATTTTACTAATTAATTCTAAATTAATGCACTAAGTAAGCTTGTTTAGCACCTAAAAATACATCAAATCGGCTATATTGTTTTTATTTCACTTGAAATTTGAAGAAAAGATGCTTAAATTTGATTTTTTTGATCAAAAATCCAAAATTATGCATCGGTTCTCCAAATTTCAAGTAAAATAAAAACAATATAGCTGATTTGATGTATTTTTAGGTGCTAAACAATATTACTTAGCGCATTAATTTAGAATTAATTAGTAAAATTTTATAAATCATAAGATTTTATAGAATTTTATTAATAAAATTCTATAAAATCTTATGATTCATAAAATTTTACTAATTAATTCTAAATTAATGCACTAAGTAATCTTGTTTAGCACCTAAAAATACATCAAATCGGCTATGTTGTTTTTATTTTACTTGAAATTTGGAGAACAGATGCATAATTTTGGATTTTTGATCAAAAAAGTCAAATTTAAGCATCTGTTCTCCAAATTTCAAGTAAAATAAAAACAATATAGCCAATTTGGTGTGTTTTTAGGTGCTAAACAAGTTTACTCAGTGCATTAAATTAGAATAATTAATAAGAATTTGTGAATTTTAAGAATTTGTAGAATTTTATTAATAAAATTCTATATAGACCCATACCGGACCTAGGATCCCGGTCTATAAATTGATTGGATAAAAAAGTTACACAAACTATGCACCATAATTTTGTGTAACTAAATATCTTTGAACATGATTTAGGTTGAGAAAGGTTAGAAGTGGTCCGGATTTCGGGGTAGGGAGTGGCATTAACAAAAGTAGGGTGGCAATAACAAGTCTCTAGTTTTATTACTAAATTTTAATATCCAATCTTTAAAATTCATATCTCACTAAGTTTTAACCAAATTTAATAATTTTACTATCATTAGAATTAGAAAATCCTGCTCTACAAACTCTTCTTAAGAATTAAAATTAGTTTACTTAATATAATTTTTCATAAAATTAAATACAGAGAGACCTCTCTAAATGCACCCCCTTGGGACCGGGCCCAAGCGTGCATTTATAGAGGGTGTGCACTTAAAGAATTTTATTAAAAAATCACTATAATATGTCTGTATAACCATTTTTTTATTTAATTGTATAAATATATGTCGATACAGTATCAGGAAAGTTTAAAAAATGGATATCGATTACCAGCTGCAGGAGGTGATTGTTTTAAATTTTATATTGATTATAATCAATTAAAAAATAATTGATTGCAATTGATTGTAATCAATATAAATCGATAGCAATCACTCCTGCAGCTGGTAATCGATTTCCACTTATTAAAAATTTCTTGATAGAAAATAATCTGATCTCTAAAGTCATACACGAATGGGCATTATTTAATGAAGATAAAGGCATCATCGTGCCGAGGTTTAAAACAGGTATAATTTATTTATTTGGCTTATTTTTTTTTGAATAGAGCATATCAATTTGGGTTGGTTTTATGTTGACTTTATGATAGGTGTTATTGCAAGTTATGTCTGAATTAAACTTAATTCAAGTCATAGCTTAAAATAATAACGCCCATGTAATGGTTCTAAGAATCTATAGTAGCAATATAAACAGATAAGAATTTATTGAAAAGAGAAATTCATGTGTATAGTGACTTTTTATTAGAGATAGCGCAAGTGATCAGTTCTTTTTTCTCGTAATCATTTACTTGATTTTCTATTGATGGCGTTAAAGCAATTAATGATTTTCTATTGATGGTGTTAAAGCAATTAATAATATTCTTTTGATGACGTTAAACTAATTAATAATAATAATACATTTCTTAAATTTTATGATTATGCACTAATTAATGATAATTTTAGAATGATTAACCAAAAAAAGAAAAGTTCAGAGGCGCAATTATTTATGCATAGATCATCTAATTTCTATACACCTGATTATAAAATCACATGACGTGCATTTAAAGAAATAACTTACATATATCGGGGCCAAACCCGTACTTGCAGAGTCTTGCACGTGCAGAATATAGAGGGTGCATTTAGGGTCTAAGTCCCAAGCTCGGGTCCGTGCTAAAGGGTACATATATAGAGGGAGTGCACTTATAGAGGGTGCATTTAGAGAGGTCTCTCTGTATAAAAACAATTTACCATTAAGTTTATATATAATTTTAAAATAGTACCCTCTACCCTTAAAGAATCATAGAAATTTGTATAATTTTATTAATAAAATTATACAAATTTCTATGATTCTCTAAATTTTACTAATTGATTATAACTTCTTGATAAAAGTAACTTGTTTAGCACAAAAAATACATTATATTGGTATATTTTACTTAAAATTTGCGTCAATTTTAAATTTTTGATGAAAAATTTTCAAAATTAAGCATCTTTTTTTTTTAAATTTTAAGAAAAGTAAAATAAAATATGCCAATTTGATATATTTTTTAGTGCTTAACAAGTTTACTTAGTGCAAGAAATTATGATCAATTAGTAAAATTTAAAGAATCATGGCATTTTGTATAATTTTATTAATAAAATTATACAAATTTCTATGATTCTCTAAATTTTACTAATTGA
>QKWP01002510.1:22085-34504 GCA_003550325.1 Gigaspora rosea | reverse complement strand
TTTTTTTTTTTTTACTAATTTTCTAATTTTTTTTTTCTATGCACAATTTGTCATTTGTTTTAGTATTTTTTGTTTGAAGCCGGCAGTTGGATAGGACTCTTGAAATAAGTTTTTTTTTCTTTAGTTTTTTTTTATCAGAACTAACTTTTTTTTTTTAGATATTTTTCATTTGTAGATGAAGTCGTCGTTGGAGTCATCACGTTAGAGTTGTCATTGGAGTCGTTGTTGTTGGAGTCATTGAAGTCAATTAATTCGAATATAGGAAAACAAAGCGTTTAGGTACTGAATTGATGGAAAGGTACCATAGGAGTTTTTGTTTAGTTTAGTTTAGAGTAGATTCTTTCGCTGTATTTTTTTATTTTATTTTTTTTTTATTTATTTTTTTTGTTTTATAACTTAGGCAGTTTCGCCAACACTTTTTATTAAGAGAATTGTACTATTTAAGATTATACAAATAATTACTTAATATCTAAGTTTGACATCACCCAGATTCCTCTTGGGTACCCAGATGAAACCTGCCGCACTATTTGAACCTCAGTTCATATAGAAGGCGTGTCAGACTCGCCTATAAGCTATACCAAAATAGCTTTTTATTCTTTAAAATTAATGTCTCAATTGCTTCTTCCAGAAGCTTTTCTCTCCTAAGCTTTTCTTCACGCTCTTTTTCTTTAACTTCCTGTCAAGACCTCTTCTTATCACTTTTTGGTAAATTTTCTTTCTCTGGACGTTCATTTTTAAGGACTTTTGTTTCTTCTTCTTTCTCTTATTCTCTACCTTATCCCTTCTACTAATTCCGTTCATTTTTTCTCATCTAATTATATCTTCACATCTTGTTTTCCAATTTTCATCGTAAAAGATATTCCATGCCACCACGCTTGCGCAATCATAGTCTCTTTGACCTTTCCTTTAAGAACTAGTAGAACCCTCTTGAAGGCTTCTTCTCTTACTAAGCCTTTTATCATATCTTTTTTTGTATTTATTCTCTCTTCTTGTGTACTGCCCAAAAGGCTCTTTTGAGTAAATCTTTATCACCCGAATGTCGCGAAGCTGTCGAGACCCCTGTCCATGCTGCTTGAATTGCTGTCTCTTCTAGATTGCTCTATAAATCTTTATACTTGGGGCATTCCAACAAATGGTCTTGGCTCTCCTCTTTCTTATTTACGCAGCTTATACACCTATTATTGCTGTAAATATTCTTATGTTATTTTGTTAAAATTCTTAATACCGATAGCTTTTCTTGAAGACACTCGAAGAGTTCTCCCAATCTTCTATTTTTTCTCATTGAGATACATCTTATTCCATTCTGCCTCTTGATTCTATTTCACAAGAGCGACTATTTGAACTACAAGTCTTTATCTTGTGGTTCTTCTTTTGCGATTGCTTCCGTTAACCGCCAATCTAACCCAATTTTAAGGTTCGTTAAAGTCTTCATAAAGTGACATAATGGCTGCTCAACCTTCTTGTTTTTCCAGTACACCTCTATACTCTAAACTGGAGGCAATGATGTTACGCATCTTTGTTGATCTGTAATCTCTGATCCTTTTTTAGCTAGTTGATCTGCCACTTTGTTTCATACTACCCTGCTATGGCTCTTAACTTTGATTAATGAAAGCTGGATCTCTTTTATCTTTACTAGTTTGAGTATGCTTCTTGTTAAATTCTAGTTCTTTTGTCTTAGCCAGGCTCTACTTGAATGGATCTTGCTACCACTTTTAATACTATTTATCGCTATCTCACTATTCGTATTGATTTGGACTCTAGCTTTATCCAGAACTGTTAGTAATACTAGCCAAATTGCCAAGAGCTCTGGCTTGGTGGATGAAGACCAATTCTGGGTACCCACATAACCTGCGTCTAAAATTTCCTCTTCATTTGATCCTACCTGAACCCAACTTGCTCCCATTTTATCTCTTCCTCCCTTTCCTACCGGTAATCTAACCAGGGAGCTATCCGTAAAGAATATTAAATTTTCTTTATTTTCTAAACTATTTTTCCTATACTTTCTGATAATTAATTCTTCTAATACTAAACTAAGTTTCTGGTTCTTAATAACCTCTATTCCCAACTCTTGTACCTCCTCTAACCTTTGTGAAAGCTCTAAGTTAATCTCATCCTCCACTTTTTTCCTTTTACCCTACCATAATATTGCGGCTACATTCAAATCTAATTTTCTTTTACTATTCAAGTATGGCCTAGTCGGCAAAACTCCTACTATTTCTCTCCTTTCAATCTGCTTCTCGCAAGACTGTTTCTTCTCCAATTTATTACGGTTGTAGACATCACATCTTTCTACCGTTTCTATTGTTGCATCTTGCGACTCCTGCACCCAGTGCTCTGTAAGAACTGTTTTTTGCTCTTTTCTGATTATTCGTCTTATATCCCATTAGTTGTTTCCTCTGGCAACTAAAATCCACTCCTTTCTTCTCTGGTCTTCTACAACTGGTTTGAGCTTCACTTTCATTGCTAATTTGTTTACTAGCTCTGCTAAGAACTCTTCTCTTACTTTTCTACTTCCGTCTTTTTTCAGAAGCTCCTTTTCTACTAGTGTATACTACTTTGCCTTCCTGCCTTTACACGATAGGCCTCTGTTTGTTTTTAGCTGATGCCATGTTAGCAAGTTCCTTCCCTAGATGTCTAGTAGTTGTTGTACGTAGTAGAGATTTTGTTCCCTAAGTATTTTCGCGTATTCAAACGTGTATCTCTTTCCTAGAACTGATGCAATTCTTTGGCCCTTTTCCGATAAGCCCATACTTTCTGATCTGGTTTGAGGCTAAGCTGCATCGTGTTCAATCTTACTAGAATTAGACATGCCAGGTTATGTTTCCAGACCTTCGTTGCGATGTCCTCACATTCACTGATATCTCCTTCTTTTGACATACTGACTAGCAAGAAACCTTGATTAATGCGAATATCTGTTACTGCCTCAACTGCTCCTTTCTCGTTTAATCTATGGTATAGACTTATTGCTTGTTTATTAAATAGTTCATTCTGCAATTGCTTACAATTTCCTATATTCTTGTGACTTATGATAGCTCTACTCTCTGTTGCTTGCAAACCCACCTTGTTCTTGGCTAATCACAGAAGTGGTATATGAATTAGGTCTAAAGTCTTTGCTGAAATTTTAACTGTTTGAAGAAGATAACATAATTTTGGGAGAATGTACATATTGTTAACATATGCTATTTGGCTTAGTGTTATCCTCTTTTTACTTAGTTGTTGTGATATTGATTTGACTATTTCCTTAGCTTTCGCCTTGACCAATGACTCTTTTAGTTTACAGTTTAACTAGGTTCCAAAGAATCTTACTATCTTATTATCACCTTCTTCTTCGACTATTTCACCACCTAAAATAATGCTCCTTTTTCCCTTTCCTGCTTTTGAGTTACAGACTAATAATTTGGATTTTTTT
The DNA here is from genome assembly GCA_003550325.1 of Gigaspora rosea. Taxonomy (NCBI): domain Eukaryota; kingdom Fungi; phylum Glomeromycota; class Glomeromycetes; order Diversisporales; family Gigasporaceae; genus Gigaspora; species Gigaspora rosea. The sequence goes on along the minus strand of QKWP01002510.1, from coordinate 31,095 downwards.
GCATTTATTTGGATATCGTTGAGTTTGAAAAATTCCTCTGCAATTTGGATTGTTCTCTCCATTTGTTATTTTGATGAGGCGATCCATGTCGTGTCATCTGCAAAGGCAACTACACTCTGTCTTTGTTCCTGCAGCAACGAGCAGGGTTGGCATGAATGAAATTCGGACAATGGAAATCTGTCTGATTTCCATTGTCCGAATGTTCAATTAAAAGCAATGGACATAGGATTGGACCAGGGTTGGATTCAGACAACCTGATTGGTCAATTTTTAAGTATTGTAAAAAAAAAGATCCAGCATCGATTTTCAATTTGCCATCCCTGGTTGATCACCTCACGTTAGAAAATTTAATTCTAATAATTTTCATAAGCTTAAGCTCATATTTATGTAAGAAACCTGATTACACTGTTTTATGAGAATTTCAATGTTAGTATAAATTTGGTTCTTTATAATAAATCCTAATTCATAACATGAGATTTTATACTATTGCGTTAATAAAATAATTGCATTACTTACTTTAATTAATGCATTTATAACTTTATTAATACTCAAATTATTAGCCATCAATAAAAAATAATAAAATATATTAAAATTCTCAAATGATTTGTTGCACAAAATTATAGGCACAATAGGTTATATTGCACGAGTACATCTTTAAACATAAGTACTAATGCTAGGAGATTTTAAAAATTAGCATTTAAACATATTGGACATTGGAAAACTGTCCAAATTGTCCTATGCAAAGTAATGGTCATTGTCCTATACCAATAAAGCTGCGCCTTATAGGACATTGGACATTGCATAGGACAAATTGGAAATGTCCAATGTCCAGTAAAAATTCACCGGATATATAGCTTGCCCAACCCTGGCAACAAGTGATTCATCTTAAGGTTGTAAGGGACCTTTACAGCCATTTTGTATCCTAGACTCGGATCACTTTGGATGTGTTCCAAGAGCAGGTCATAAAAAATTCTCAAAACTAGCGGTGAAATTGATTCACTCTGCTCAATACCATCTTCTATAACAAAACTTTCTGTACAACCCACTGCTGTGATCACTTTTGACTTTCTCTTGTAGAACAGGTTTGTTATAAAGGACCTGTGCTTTTCAGGTAGCTTGAGCCTTGCTAATGCCAGATCTAGCGCCTTTAATGAGACCGAGTCAAAGGCCTTCTTCATATCTTGTAGTACTAACTATAACTCGTTATTGTTTTCTTTTGAAACCTCCATTATTCCGTTAATTATGTGCACTGATACTTCTGTAGAACCTTCTATCAAGCTAATATCATTTTCCTGGATGATTTGTGACAATCTTTTTGTATATATTTTCGTTGTACACTTCCGAAAAGTTTCTAGAAGTGCGATTGGTTTTACATTCCCAAGGTCGAGACCCCAGTCTGTATCCTTTGGTATTGGGTAAATTTGCGATATTTTCCATTTGGAGTGAATTTTTTCAAGGCGTATGCAGAGGCTTGCAAAACTCCTAAAAACCACCTGCATTTTGGTATCCGCTGCTCTAATTAAAGTATACGTTATTCCTGAAATACCCGGAGCTTTGTTGTTTTTTAGATCCACTAACATGTCATTCCATTCTTTCTCCTCAATATCTTTGTCGAGTGCTTCAAACCATTTTTCTTGAACTCTTTCCAAAGGTTTATATATTTGTGACCATTCTTCTCCCAAGGCTTTACTCTCAAAAACCCTTTTCCTAAATTGTTTTTGAAAGAACTCTCTTGTTTTTTCCTTTACTTGTACTGGTTTACTAATTAATGTTCTAGTATTGTTGGAGCTCTCTATTAATCTATCTATTATGGCACGCTTAAAGGGTTTTTCAAGTAAACTTGCAATCATCTTCCCTTGGTCACCCACCATCTATCATCTGATAGCATTTCTCGATACTTTCTTCGATTTGTTTCAACTTCTCTTTTTCTACTCTCTCCGAATTTTTAATAAAAAGTATCTTCCACCATTCTCTTAAATCTTCTACGTCTTTTTCTTCCTACTTCTTGTCGATGTTCTCCAGCTCCACCTGATAATCTTTTTTGATATTTTTTTTAAACTTCTTGAAACCTTCTTTCTCTTCTTTTGTAACCTTATTATCTATTTTCTTTTTTGTATACTTAACCTATCTACTTAACTTTATTATTTCTTGAACTCTTTCTATTAATCTTGGAGCTTTTGGTGTTATACACTTTTTTCTTTGAAATGTGCTTCATTGCTGTTTCCTGAATACTTCTCTCTATTATCTCCCACATTGAGTCCAAGGCCTCTTCTATTTCGTTTTCGTTAATTAGATTAAGGTCTATTATCCACTTCTTTATTATTTCTGCTCTAACTATCCTTTTACTCAGCTCCATTCTATAATTCTCCCAGTCTTCCTGCTTTGCCTCGTCGTACAAAAAAACTGATCTTTTATATCCTTTTTTCTTTGCTGCAGCTTTGCTATAGTTGGACGTTAAGTGTTCTAGCTTAATTTCTGCAAATGAAGCATCATGGTCACTTCCAGTGCACTGGGCCATGTCCTCCACTCTTGCTTCTTTCAGCTCCATCGCCAAGTTTTCTGTAACCCAAATATAGTCTATTCTTGTTCTCGAGTCTCCCTGTAACCATGTGAAGTCCTTACCCTGTGGGTTCAAAGTTCTATATGTATTATAACATCCCTGTCTCTCAAACCATTTCACAATTGGGAGTGATCTTCCTACATTCTTTCCTTTCTCTATCTCCGGGCCTTCCTTGTCATTCACTATCATGTTGAAATTTCCCATAAAGATAAATTCTGTCTGATGTCTTCTATTTGCATAAACCCTGATTATTTCTTGTTGAATTTTCTTTTTCTGCAGCTTATCATTAGCGTAGTTGTTGAATCTTTCTATTGGACCTAAATGCTTCATATACTTTTCTGAGATGAGTAGGCCTACGCCCGATCCTTTCTTCTTTTCTAGGTCAAATCCGCCCAAACTGCTTTGAACTTCTTGAACCCTTTCGATAAAAAGAAGCCTTCTTTTTCCATTATATTTGTTTCTGCGATTCCTACCACATCTATGCAGTTTTTCTCTGCCCAAATCTTCAGTACTTCCAATTTAAGCCCATTGTTCTTTAGACCATTAATATTATGACACCCTATTCTAATTCCAATACCTTCTTGACGTTTGATCTGTTCTATTAGCAAACTACTGTCTTCCTTTTTATATTTCAGTTCCTCACTCTGTCTAACTTTCTTTGCTTGACTTCCAAAGTTTTCTCTCATGTTCTCCTTGTTTTCTTCTTGGTTTCCTACTATAACCTCTCTACCTCTCTTCCCCTAAGTTCTCCTTCGTTCTTCCCATAATTACTCCTTATATTAACTAGATGGTTTGGCTGATTGTTCTATAGTTGGCTTCTTTGTAGAGGCAGCCAATTTCCTACTACCAACTGTTTCTTTTGTGCAATCTTCACAACTTTTAGGAGTGTTTAGTTACCTCTCTCTCCCTTTGAATATTTTTTTTGTCTACTCCAGAGTTACTTGCCTCTATTTTCTCTAACTTTCTCTCAAGCGCTTTACTATATGCTGTTTCTTCTTTCTTTTTAGAGCCACTTCTTTTTTCTCCCTTATAGTAGCTTCCTTGCTCTGATTGTTCTGCGTTTTTATTTTCTTTATTGTGTAAGGGATCTCCTTTGTTACGACCGAACATGTTTTTCTGGTTAGCTTTGAACAGTAATTTACTCTTTTTCTGATTTAAATCTCTTCCATTTCTGTCTTCTGGTTGGATGTTATCTTTACTCCTCTTTTTTGTAAGTATCTTCTGTTTCTCTGGTCTGCTTCTTCTTGTCGTGTCTCTTCAGAAAAGCAATATGTTACTATAATTGATTCTTGTATTACTAGCCTTGGTCATTTCTTCTTCATTGTCGAAATAAACAAAAGCTGAACTTCTAGGGTTTAGGTTATTGTTAAGCGGAATGAAGACCGACTTTGCCTTAACTTGTTTCAACTGACGGAATAATAGGACCTTTATTGTATTTCTGGGTATACCCTTTATTATCAATCTAAATTTTCTTCTACTCACTAGAACTTCTTCTTTACTGTCTTCTTGGGAGATCCTAATCAGTTTTCTACCTATTGGTAAGGACCACGTTTCATCTAGAATGCGTTTGCTTCTTTCATCTTTTATTACAATGCTTATTATCACTCTTTTTTTGAAACTATTACTAATCCAGTTGATATTTGTCACTTTGCCGTAAAGTCTCATTAAAGTTTTGATACGACAATTGTTAAAATTAAGTGGTAGGTCCCATAAAGTATAGACTTCTAAGTTTCCTTTTCTTTCTCTTTTATCCTCCTCTTTTTTTTCACCCTCTGTGTCTATTTGCATTTGACTTGGCTGTTCCTTTGTTTTCTTTCCTGTTAAGACTTCTCCTCTTTCCAGGACCTCTTTTTCGAGATTTTCTCCTGATATACCTTCTTTCGATACTTTCCTATTCTTCTCTTTTTCTTGCTTGATAAAGTTGCTCTCTATTTCTTGAGTACTGTCATTAGTAGGAGGATTTCCATCCTTTTTTGTTTTTTCTTTTTTTTTGTTTCATCATCTAACTTGTTATTTGAGGCCTCTTCTTTAATTTCTTTAAGTTGTTTTTCTGAAATTTTTAGATAATTTTTCAGAAGTTGTCTAATAATGCAGATTTCCTCTGCTAATATCGTTGTATTGTCTCCGCAATTTCTGAGTCAATGACCTGTGTTCTTGTACAATTTTTTCTTAAATACTCTATTGTTGCCCGTACTCCTAGCCTCAAGGCTTGGCAACCTCCTTTTAGGTAACTGATCTTCCATTCTGGGACCTGCTTGAAGTTCATTGATGATCTTGGTACCCGAGTTGTTTTGTTCAAAATTATATTCTGTATAGATATAAACAAACATGTGCTATCTCCTTTTTTGTTTGTTTACTAGTAGTCGATATGTTTATTTGTTTGTTTATACCGATTTGTAATACCTGTATGTTTATGCATTCTGGAATTGATCTGCGATACAGGGTTTCAGTGATTTCCCCAATTTTTTGTAAAAATTTTTTGAAAATTTTAATTCTCCGAATATATGCTGTAAAGCTCTTTTTTTTCTACCTTTTTTGTTTCTATTAACCTTTAGTTAATTTTCTGTTTCCTTTCTTTTTGCTTAGTGAATCTTTTTAACTTTTCTATTAAATTCTTGGTCCTAAGTGACTTTTCACCACGATTTTGTTTATTCCAATTCCGGAAATGGTGATTAGCAAAAAGAGTTCAGTATTTTTTTAGCATGGGGGACTTTCGAATCCGATATATTCCGATGTAGATCAGTGTAGATGTTATACAGGTATTTATATGGTATAGTACTGTAAAAATCGAAATTTTTGTGTATAAGTGAACTAACCAAAAATACATACCAACACCGTATTTTACTAAGTAGATAACTTCATAGCGAGCGCCTCTACAGGAAACTCAAGTTACATTATCTTGCATCACGCAGTACAAGGTAGTTTCATATGAGCCAAATATTGTATGCCAGATAATAGTAGAAGTTTAATGATATTCTACCATATGTTTTTTTCAAAATCTTGAAAGTACCGAAGTAGTCTGAGTTTTAGGTAAACCGCTTATAAAGTTACGTTATTATTTTTTTTGTTTTCTCATCGTTCTGTTCGTTATGTTTTTAAGAGTTTATTTGACTATTTTTTTTTTGTTTATGTAACTTGTTTTTTTTTATATTTGCTTTAGGAATTCGAAACAAGCTAGGATTTAGGACTGTGTCGTATATATTAATAGCAACGGATATTATAATATAGTTTTACAATATGCTAATAGAGAAACTTCGCGCGAATCTCTAAAGACAAAGTTTACAAGATTACAATAGACAGACAAACTACGTATTGTTAAAGAAATAGCGCTTGGACTTTTATTCTTGCATGATGATAATATTATTCATAGCGACCTCGTAAGTGCTATAAAATTTATATTTGTTAAATTCACTAATATATTGATTAAACAGATTAAAAATTAAGTGTAACTTTAATTATTAGGGAATAAGTATAAGAAAATTATTAGTCCACTGTCCGGGACTGTTCAAGCCTCTGAATTTTGATGGGACAATGCCTATGTTGCCTGCCGTAATTGGGTTACTAGAGCTGGACCTTTTATTTTGCAGTTGTAATTTTGATATAATGGTCGTAATTATTATAACAAGATTTTAGTGATTTTAAAAATAGACAGAATTAAAGATACATGTGTAGGTTGCCAAATAACATGCGCATTTCCAGCATGTTTTTTTTTTTTTTTTTTCCCAAATCTATACTATATATTAAAGTTTTACAAAAAGAAAACCGGGTTTTGGCTGTCTAATTATTTATTACATTTGACACTGCTAGTTTGTTGATATGAATTCCACAAAGTGTCTATACTATCTAATGTAGAATTCAAATAATTTCATTAAAAATTTCGACAATTAAGAAAATTAATTTCACTACTAAGGAAAATTAATTTCGACAGACTAAATGTCGAAATAATTTTTTATTAAGAGGAGCAATTTAGATACCCATGTATAGTTTTGTTCTTATGAGTTTATTGCCTTGTCAATAAAGGATTATCTCTATAAATATCAACGAATAATTATTAATAAGTATTATTATCAGTAGTCATAATCTGCATCACGAATTGACCTGGGATCGATGAAAATCGAAAAAAGCGCCTGATTTCGTTTCATTGTATGATATTACGTATGGCTATCTTAAAGTAAATGTATGCTCATATAAGCACAATACGTAGCGCATTAACATGCGAAATCATACGCCCAATTAACTGCAAGATTTTGTTTACATGGCACTTAACCATACTGTTATGCAAGCATAATATACAAGTTATTTAATAAAAAAAGCTATATATGACATGAATTTTTACGGGTATGCTGGGATAGGTAGAATAGTTGTGGTAGACAACATTCGATTAGTAATCATGGATAGGATAGTCTTTTACGGGCTGTGCTTGGGCCGGGCCTAGTTTAAAATTATTATAGATTTAATTTAATTTATAAATAATATAAATATTATTCTAAATTTATCCATTATTAATAATTTATTTTAGATTTTATAATATTAAATATATAATTATAAGTTAATATATATTAATTGATTGGATTTTATAATATATATAAATAGATTTGTTAAAAATTTTTAAATAAAAATTATAAATATAAATAATTATAATTAATTTATTATATAGTTATCCATTGATCAATAGTATTAATAGCTATTTGAAGCTGATTATCAATATTTTCTTCTGTTTCAGTATTATTTTCATCATCTAATTCATTATTATCATCATCATCATTATCTGTACTTTATGATCAAAAATATTTTTATCTTCAACTTTTTTTAATCCTTTTGTAAATGTTTTAACTTGCTTATAGACTCCTTTTTTATAATATTCTAAACAATGTTTACAAGCTGATTTATAACACTCATCATGATAAGAATGTCCACAAATATATACTTTACCAGTTGAAAATCTAATTGGAATTGAACAATGATCACAAGCATCTAATGTTGGTGAATGAGCTATATGATAACCTGTTGGCAAACATTTAAGCACAAGAGTTTCATTTAATGTTGCCATAAAAAATTTATTTTTTTCTTTTTTGTTTTTACTAGTAATTATTCGACTTTTTTCAATATTTTGAAAATTTTTTTGAAAACGTTCTAATAAAAATAAGCTACTTTTTTTTGACAAATAATCTAATTGTTTTGGCTTATATGAATATACTTTTCAGTACGAAAAGTATTAAATAGTTGATTATTATGTATATCTAATACATAAGATTGTTCAATAATATTATTTGCTGTATAGCTATTATTAATATTTGCTCGTAATCGACTATGAAAATTTTCTACAAAATAATCATTAAAATTAACTAAAGATTCTGGTATAATATCTGCTAATGGATGATTAATTTGTTGCCAATAAAGATAATCTGATATAAAAGCTAATGGTACTTTATTATAATTTTTTCTTTTCCATCTTAATGCAAATGTCCATAATCGAAATAAAGTATTAAAATATTGTTTAAAATGTCCAGATCTAAAAAGAATTGCATAAATATCCAAAGTTGCAGGTACTAAATTATCCAAAAGATCTATTACCATTCTATATTCTATATCTTTATAATTATTTCCAAATTTTAATAAAATTTTTTGTGATATTTTTATGAATTAATTCAAGTAATAAATTAATTCTCCAAGGCTTGGGCTTTTTTGCAAATTTTTTTTTATTACCAAATAAATAGTGAAAAAATTTTTCAAAAAATAAATGATGAACAAGAATTACTTGTTCACGAAAATTTAATGAAACATGAAGAGGACCAATAATTGGAATAAAATTTTTAAAATTTTCAGAAACTAAAATAGAGTTATATTCAGGTGTATCAATATCTTTATAATAATGTTTTAAAATTTTTCTAATAAAATATTGTTCTTTCCAATCTGCAATTATTGGTATAACATTATTTTGAAGATATTGTTGTAATGACTCTATTGAAGTAATCATTTTTAATGCTTCTAAATAATCTTTTGTTGAATGTAAATTTTGTTTTTGTACACCAATTATTTTAAGATGTTTCATTGATCTTTCTTCTTTACGTTCACTTATAGCATCATCATATATATATATTGTAAGTAATTCAATTTGATTTTGATCTTCAAATTGAATTCGATCATTTATCCAATTAAATTTTTGTAAATTATAGCTCAGATCAAAAGTACCTTTAATTTCAGAGTATAAATATTGTATAATAAGCAATTCTTCAACATTTTTTGGATTAAAAAATGAATTATTATTTATAATTGCCAAAGCTGGAAATGTATTGATAACTGGTTTTGCTACACATGTTGCCATATGATTTACAGAACTTAGTGTTGTTGTATTGGGTTTACGAATTCCATGAATATCATGAAAATCATCAATATTAAAACAATAAAAAGTATTTGCCTAAATAATAATTTAATATTTAATTAAAAAAAA
>QKWP01002510.1:3860-18027 GCA_003550325.1 Gigaspora rosea | reverse complement strand
TTAAAACAAAATGAACAATTTCGTTGAATATTTTGTTGAGACATTTTTTAAAAAGCTTGTAAATGTATTTAAAAATTTGTAAATATGTATTTAAAAAAAAATTAAAATTTTTTTAAAAAAATTTAAATATTATTTATTTATATATTTATTTTTTTATTATAAATTATAAATTTTAATTTATTATAATAGTTTAAAATCATTATAAAATAACATTTCAAAATTTCATAATTTTTTAATTGTATAATAAATATTTCATTGTTATAATAATAAATTTTTAATTATATATACACAATGGTAATAAATTTGGTTAGAAAAATTCTTTGTATACATTAAATATCCATACAAATAATTTCATCAGCATCTAAAATGACAAAAAAAAATCAATGTAATATTACATAAAATTGAAGTTTCTCAAAATAAATAACTTCTATTTAATTGCTTATCGATTAGATTATATAGTATTAATAGCAATTACTAATGAGTGATATCAAATATTTAATCTTATATTGTGTCGGTCATAAGGAATTGATCTGAGATATGTACATACATACATACGTACAAGGTTGCATTCCGGATGATGAATATATAGCAAATATGTAGTGTATAATTGATAAAGTATGTATAGTAGAAATTAAGATTGTATGTATAATTCATAAAAGAAATTCTTTAAAAGATTTTATCTATAACCTATACCAACCCTAACATGAAGAATGACAATGTTAGCGCTCACCCTAACCCTAACTATTAAAAGGAGATTACTAATAAAAGATAAATTTTATAAGTATTGCTAACCATACATACTTTCATAATTTTTTTTTGCTTATATCTATACATACATTACTTAGATACGGGTTTATACAATACATATTTCCGTAATACCCCCGGATGATAGGTCAGACAACTACTTGGGAATTCAAAATTTTTAATAGATTCGTAAAATACTATATATTTCAACTAAATAAATTTAATGAACATATTAAAAAAAAAGTAACTACTTAGTAATTTAACGAACATATCAAAAAAAAACTAATTAACAGGTTTATATATTCTATTTAATAAAAAATTTATTTTTATTCGATAAATTTTTTTTGTATATAGTTGACCCTATACAACGAACCTCTTTTTTGACTTAAAATTTTTAAATTGCATAATAAATAGCTCACTATAAAAACGCTATTGGCTTTAATAAACTTTTCAATTCGATATAGAAAGGTTGATTATAATTTTTTTGATAATAAAAAACAACATTATATAAAGACCTAAGAAAATTTTTCCTTACGAAAGCACAAAGTATCTAAAAATTATAGTTAAACAATAAAGAACTTTTAACGAATAACAAAACGTAGTACTTGTGCATAATCCTGATACCTAATCAAAAAATATACTTAAAGGCATTCTAAAACTTTCGCTTCCAACATCAAGATTGAAGGTTTTAAAGTACATAGTAACTGTTCTTTGGGGAGATGCTAGGTTCAAAGTCTTGATTGTCGCTATGCTAAAAGAACCAAAAATAAAAAAAATTAGTACAGATACAAAAAAAAAGAAAAAAAAAAACGACAACAAAAAGCTGGTACTTTATACCAGTCTCTTATTAAGTCAAAACGCTCCTGGTGCTAAACAAGGTCAACAGAAGATAAAGAAAATGTTAGTAATTATGCCAAAAAAAAATAACAAAAATATAGTATTGTAAATACTTAGCATTAGCGGTATATCATTAGCGCGTAGGCTACCGGTATATTGTTTTTGTGAGGCGACATGAGTTAAACGATTATCTATACACATGTGATTGCTAATTGGCTGGCTATCTCATAATAAACCCGCCATAGTCCACCGATTATTTAGTAAACATAAGTCATGTGTGCATTAGGAGATAGTTGCTGATTGGTCAAATATCTCATGATAAACCTGTGCTTTTCCAAAATGTGAGAAAGTCCTCCATGCTTATTTTTTTTATTAATTTATTAATAAATTAAATTAACTTAATAAATTTCGAAATAAATATGATAACCAATCAAAATTGATCACATGATTTACGTGACGACACATTGTATTAGTCGTCACGTATATAATGTGATCGATTTTGATTGGTCGATCACAGGGTCACTATGGCAACAGGTCGCCATAAAATAACACTCTTTTTTTTATATTTTATTTATTTTATTTCTTTTCATTATATCTTTTTTTCTTTGTTTTTTTTGTTTTCTTTTTATTATTATTATTATTATTATTTTTATTTTTTAATAGTTCATTTTTATATAGTTCAGAGTAGTGATACAAGTCGTTATATGTAAAATCGACTTAAGTCGACTAGTCGGCTTAACCAAAGTGATTTTTGCAAAGCCGACTTAGTCGATTGGGTAAAATTATTACCCAAAAAAATTTCAATCAATATTAAATTACATATATGCAATTGAGTAAACTAATACAATGCTCTTAAAAGTATAAATACAGAAATATTAATACTAAATTGAAGAGCATGTTTAAATAAAACAATCTAATATCGCGTAAATGAAAAAAATGTCATTATGCAAATTGTACATATTATTTTAAAAATCGTAATCATAGCTTTGTAGAATAAATATAAATCGTTTAATTATACACATCGATATTAATAAAAATCAAGTGTTAATCTATGTGTAACTCAGACTGTGATTGGTCGTTGCATATCATGTGATATAAGCAAATAAAGAAATCGACTTTCAGTTAATAGCCGAATTTTATAATCAACTTTCGGTTAATAGCTGAATTTTATAATCGACTTAAGTCGACTTAGTCAAGTCGATTTTTTAAGGTCGACTTGGTTCACTAGTTCAGAGTTTTTTTTTATATATTGTTGCATCTTTTTTTTTATATAGTTTTTTATTTTTTTTTTTATAGGATTTTTTTTTTATATTTCAGTAGTTTTTTCTCTTGGTCTGTTTTGGTTTGAGGTTTTTTTATTTCATTTTTTGTTCATTTTTTTTTGTTTTTTTTATATTATTATTAATTTATAATTTAAATTTTTTTCTGTTTTGTTTTTTTGTTGTTTTTTTCTTTTTTTTTCTAACCTAATTTTTTTTATACAAATTTATTGGTTGTTTGTTTGAAACTGGTATTTGAATAAAAATAGAACTAAGCGTACGTTTTTCTTTAGTTTTTTTTTAATTATAATTTTTTTTTTAGTTATTAGAATTAACTTTTTTTAAGTATTTTCGTTTGAAATATAATCAAAATATAACGAAATTATTGTTGTTGGAGTAGTCGTAATTGGAGTTATTGAAGTCAATGCACCTTATAGAAAGCCAAAGTGTCTAGGTTCTGAATTGACAAAAGGGCACTATATGAGTTTTGTTTTTTTAGCTTAGTATAAATTTTAGATTCTATTTCTGTATTATAATTTTGTTTTATTATTTTTTTTTAATAAATTAATGAATTTCAAATATATGTAATGACAAATCAAAATTGATCACATGCTATATGATAACTGATTAGTATTGGTAGTTATGTAGATTATATAATCGATTTTGTTGGTTGTTCACAGGTTGCTATGGTGACAGATCATTATAAACTAATGCTCTTAAAATATTTATAAAAAAATATGTACGTTACTTTTATTATAGTGAAGTGATCTGTTCTATTAATAAAAATTTTTAAAAAATTCATTATATTGAGAGCTTTATTAGTAAATTTACTATATTAAAAGAATTTTATATAAACTGGCTTTGAGCTTAACTTTATTATATTGAGATTTTAATTAGTCTTCACTATATTAAAAGTTTACTATTAAGAGTAACTTGTAATAAAAATTAAGTAATTAATAAAAATTTTTAATAAAATTTATATATATATATTTTTTTTATTTAGTAGTTATGTCACAACTTTATTAAACTCAACTAACAATTATTTTACAAAGTAAAGCAATTAAGCTATTAATATCAAAGTATGATTCATCTAGTTGTCTGAAAATATCTAAAAGTAATCTGCTATAGCAAATTTTTTCTCATTATAATCTCTCATTTCAATAAAATCTGAAGTGTCCAAATTATTAACTGGAATTGCCACCTGTTATGACTATCTATATTTTTTAAACCTTTTTTTTCTAGCTTCTTGAGTAAAAGGATTCTACTAGAATAAAACAAAACAATATAAAAAATAAAAGAAAATAAAGAAAAAAAAATCTATACTATTTAAATGAATAACCAAAGTATACAAAAAATAAAATGAAAAGAAAAAGAAAAAGATAAAAGCAAATAGAACATAATAATATAATATAAAAATAAAAGGAAAAAAAGCTATATCTAAAAGAACCTAGAAGAAAATTTCATTTTGGAATCTTTTCAAACCACTTTACATATCATTTTTTGTTTTTACATATGTCTGAATTCTAATTTGTAGACATGTTCCCAAATTGAAAAGAGTAAATACTACCAATTTTTTGAAGAGGATAACTGGAATGCCCACTTTGTTAAAATTTCAAAAAATCCAAAGAGTCAATAGAAAAGACCAAACTAAAAGAAGTTTATAAGGGTTTTTACTTCTATTTTTATATCCATAGAACTTGACAAAGCTCTAGAGTCTCTTTACTATATCTTTGCTCAATAGAACCAAAGCTTACCAAGGTGCTTCGCTTAAAAGTCTACTTGTTATTTTTATCTCTATTTCAGATGCAGAATATCTAGTAAATAGACTTTGTACCCAATAGTAGCTTGGTAAAGTTTTGTTATATATAAACATGCTAACTATAGAGTTTTTTGTAGTTCATTTTTTTGAAAAATTTGGTACAAGGGAGCATTAGAAAGAGTTTAACACAAAAAGCAAAAAAATTTATATTTAAATCTTTTCTAAAACCTATATAATAGATAAAGTTACCATATCCTATCATGAATAAACACCCTTTTTTAAAATTTTAAACTTAATTATCTTAATAATTAACTTATTAAATTTAATAAAAATTTCTTTTATTTCAATTTATTAAATTAAAATAAAAAAATTTTATTAAATTTAATTAGTTAATTGTCAAAATATTTAAATTTAAATTTTTAAAAAAAGGAGTGCTTATTATAATAGGATACAGTATTTATATTAAATCTTTTTAAAAAATTTTATTATCTTTTAAATTGTATTGCAAGCAAATTTGCTTGCAAAAGAATATGGTGACTTAGGGAAATTAGTAAGTTGTTACCCCCAAAGTGGCAGGTCTAGGGTTCAAATCCCACTGGCAACACTTTTAAAAAATAGACCTGTGTTCCGGTAACTATTTCCTGTCGATCAGTTGGGTACATTACCTGTAGTTCTTGGTAACCATCTTGAATGGGAGCTTTTGAGCAAAATTGTACTTCATAATACAGACAAATCCAAGGAACTAGAGAAACAGAAACCTATTTGGCAAGACTCGAGTAAGGAGGTAGCAAAGATCTTTGACAGTGCTACCAAAACCGAAATATTGCACCAGAGCCAAAAAACTGGATGTCAACCTCAGGGACAAGGTTTACAAACCTGGCTGCCAGATTAGGTACCGGAGGAAAAGGATCTATGTTATAGAAGTAGATACCAGGGGGATAAAAACCATAATAGCACCTAATGCCAGATAGATCAACCCTTCTGGGCCAACTGGATTGGAAGTCTGAGAGGTATAAGTGAAGGACCAGTAGGAAAGCAATGGTGAGTACTGGGGTTAGAGCGAACCTTACAAGGGCAGAAGTAGATAATAGTAGTAGTTGTAGTGTATTCCTTGACTGTCGTAAGTTACCGAAGTGTAGGTAATACCTGTATAGAGGGACTGCTTTACCAAGTTTTCCGCGAGGATAAACTAGTCCTAAGGGAGGGTTTGTTGGCATCCAGGTCTGTCCTTAACTGGCTAATATACCGGAGGGCTAAACCGGTAATACAAGTGGGCTGACAGGCAAAGCTTGAACCAGAGTGTTTAAATAGGCAATCCCCTAGTTGGGTTGCAGGTATGACAGCTAGTATAGAACCTTCGGGTGAACTACTTAAATTAAACAATCAAAAGTTGTATGTGTGGCTAATTGTACTCTTATTCATGTAACAAATGTCAGGAGCCCGTAAAGGTTGCCGAGGTCCACATACTTAAATAAAAAGCCTCCCACCCAAAGTGGTGGACTTTAACTTTAAAAAAAAAAAATTTGCTTGCAAACTTTTTATAAATTTAAATTTTTTGAATAAAATCTTAACATATCAGTGGATCGGCATAGTTGGGTAAATCGACCAATCATGATCGAGGATTATCAAAAAAATTTTGCTCGAAAATTTATTATAGAGCGAATTTACACAAAAACGGCCTTTTTAACCAGCTTTGCATTTATAATTAAGTACATAGAACATTATGAAATTCATGTATTTAATTATAAGCCAAAAGTAGATTAAAAAGGCCATTTTTTTGAAATTAGCATCTGAATTTACCCTTAATAGTTACCAACCCATCTTACAATGCCCAACCCATCCTAAAACACCCAAGTATTTTAACAAATGGTAAAAGTACTTCTTTCTACAGCTTAGCATAGCTCTTTTATTGGATTTTTTTGGTTTTTTAACTTGTCTAAACGTCGAAGAAGCCCTTTTGTTAGTTGTAACAAGTGCTTCATTTGTTAGTTTTTCAACGTCACTTAGGAGCAAATTTTTGTGTAACAGTTTATTGAAAAAAGGCCCAATTATGCCGATCTGCTGATATGAATATTGATTTTAACTAGAAATGTCCAAAATACAAAATTTTTATTTAGCATGCATATGTGCATGCATTTTTTACATACATGTATGCATGTTTTGGCCAAAATTATAATTTAATTTTTTAATGCTAACCAGAATTAATTGCATGTTTTTGTATATCATACATGTATTACTCATCTCTAATTTTAACTATAGTTGCCTTTCTCTAATCCAAACAGGCCATTCCAAAAGATATTGTTTGATATAAAGAAAGCTCAAAATATAAAATTTTTCTTTCTAAACTAAATACTAAGGGCTGTGTCATTAATCTTCTGATTATTTTTTATCAGAGTCCTACCCCCTCCCTTTTTCTTAATATATATATAGTCAGGTTTTTATATATGATTTTAACTTTTTTTACCCCCTCTCCTCTAAAAAAATCATCAGATTTTTGTTACTCTCTAATAGAAATTCAGTATATAAAGAGTAACAAATAAAAAAAAATTAAATAAGCCTGTTTGATGTATAATCTGTTGTATACTATAATATATTGTATAAAATAAAAAAAATTTAAAAAAAACTATTTTACACTATTTTTTTTTAATTTTTGCATTTATTACCTATCGGGTCACTATTATCTAACCTGGGTCATAGCTTGGGTCAGGTCACTATTATCTACTCCAGGTTACGTTCTAGTTAAATATCTAACCCATCAGGTCACTATTATCTAATCTGGGTCATGACCCAGGTTAAATATCTAACCCATTAAGTCACTATTATCTAACTCAGGTTAGAACACTAGTTTAATTAATTATATAAAATAAATTTTATTCATAATACAAAATAAATTTATTTAAATAAAAAATTATATATACTGATTAATTTGAGTTTAGATCTGAAATAGCAAATTTATATTAATTTGATATGTATAGAAAAAATATATATAAAATATTTGTTCTGAAAGTTTTAGTTCAGATTATCAAGAGTCTGATATATAGAAGGCCAGATTAGAGAGAGACTACTGTATATATTTTCTAAATAAAATTTTTAATTTTAGATCTGTTTTATCAACTTTGCTAAAAAAATTTTTAAATATATTAAAAAACTTTGGTATAATAAAAGTTTAAAGTTTATATATTGAAACTTTTACTATAAAATTTTTTTTTTAAATTTTTAAATTATATTTTTTTATTTTTTTTTTTTAAGGTGAGGTCATGCCTCTGGTCTTTATTAGATATATATTGATCATTACAACTTTGTTGCACAATTTCTATACTATCTACTTAGTACTGAAACTAGGACTAATTTATCTGTGACCTAAACCTACTAGAGCCTTCCAAATTCCCATTTATATAGCAATTTTTTAAATTTTATATGTTCTCATCTATAAAAAATATATTTACTTTTAATACAAGTCTTAATTTTTACAAGTAAATTACTAAAAGTGAAATAATAAAAGTTGTAATTCTTTATATAAACTACAATATTGTATTAGAAACTGTATTGTTAAAACCAATATTTAAAAAGTTTACCAAGATATTGTAAATTATTTTTTTAGTAAAAAATTTTTTTAAAATTTAATATTTTTAACTTATAAGCAATATAGACTTTTTGTCTTATAATAAAAGTAACCAAAATTTAAAAATTTTTTTTATAAAAATGTTTGTAAAACATATAATTTAGCCAATTAAATTTAACTTATTAAAAAAATAAAATTTTAAAAAATTTTTATATATTAGCAGTCAAAATTTTAAAACCATTATAAATACCCAGTATTTTAGCTAATGATTTAGTTCTAGTAAACTAAAAAAAAAACATTTTGTAATAATATAGTATTAACTTTAATTAATTTACAAAAGAAAAATTTTTTTGTTATAATTAGTTATAGCTATTTTTAATTTTAATAATGATAAAAGAACACGTGATGTCAGTTCTAGGCCTCTTGCATCATAGTTTATACGAATCTGCGTTTGGTAAGAATAAATTTATAACTCAATTCCCACGAAAATTACCATAATACCCCGCATTTTGAAATCAGAAAATAAAATAAGCAAAATTGTTAAATACAATTAAAAATTTAGAATAAATTTTATTAAGATGGGCCAATAGAATTGAGTATTTCAAAGTTAATGAATTTAAGCAACCCTTTTAAAAAATTCAGCTAAAATGGGTGGCTTAGAGGATTGCTTATTTTCGGGACTTTACGGTAGTCATTTATTTATTTTGATACTTTTTAAGATCTCTCGATTGATGATCGTGGTCATACAACCGATCTTCAAAATTAATCTCGGCAAAATACCAAACAAGTACGATGTAGATTTATCGATCTACTAATCCCCACATGTTACGAATTGAATTTCATCTGTGAACTGGGCAATTCATTCTGAAAAAGATTACTTGTAATACACGTGATCATGATGAAAATTATTATTTTACTAATAATATTTTTGCTGATTATAACTATAACCGTATCACAAGTACAATACAATTATTATTCTTACTGCAAAAAAGCGAGCAATAAATACTATCAATTATAGTATGCAATAAAAACGATCACTTTACAATTAACTATCGTTATATTTTATGCGCTGTTTTCGAATGGTGGAAATAATCATCAAAACTTTTTTTTTAATAAAAACATTGCGAATACTCAAATATTTTGAATACTCGATTACTCGATTAGCTTAAAACAAAGATCATATTGATTGAAAATCGATTTCTAATTTGTATGCATAAATGATAACAATCGCGTACGTACAGTACGTACGTGTACACAAATTAGACAATCAATATGATCTTTGTTCTAAGCTAATCGAGTAATTCAGCATTCAAGTATATTCGCAATATTGATTATCATTTCCACCATTTTCGAAATTGATCATGCGCGACCTAAAAAATATATATACACATTAGCTTTTATTCTTAATTCATTGTAGATTCTAAAGAAATATTGTTATTTAGAATGGACTATTATTCGTTATTCTTTGCTTCTGCTCAAGTATGCTTTTTTTAAATGAATATACGTATTGTCTTAAATTATCTTTGACTTTTACTTATAGTCTTATAGTCTAGCGCAGAGGTTCTCTTAGTTGCTATAACTGGTTATCTCGCTGCGAAATATGAAATAATCACTCCTAGTATACAGAAGGTAAATTTTTATCTCAAATTTAAATCCTCAAATTTTGGTTTAATCTATTCTTTATTATAAAAAATTTACAGGGTATTGGTAATCTATTAATAAAAGTCCTATTACCATGTCTCTTATTCTCAGAAACTGCTGCTGATATAGACTTATCAAATTTAATTCAATTATGGCCGGTTCCTATTTTTTATGGAATTTTTATTATCATAAGTGGTCTTCTTGGAGTTTTTGGCGGAAAGTTATTAGATTTATCGTCTGCTGAAACAAAATTTGTCATAGTAGGGATTATGTTCAACAATATAACAAGTCTCTTATTGGGTTTGTTAGATGGTATAGGGAATACCATTGCAATGCAAATTTTATTACAAAACGAAGATGATAATCCAGCTGAATCTATGAAACGTGGAAAATCTTATGTTATGCTGGCAGTCTTGCTTAACACTTTATTAAAGTTTGTTTTATACATATAACGATATTATATGTGCTAAACATTTTTTTTATTTAGATGTATATACTAATTTTTTGATTATTATTTTATAGATGGAGTTTTGGCGCATTCTTACTCAGAAAAGAACCGTCGGACTGTCATTTAGATACGCGTATGCTGCCAAATCATAATGATCAAATCACACCATCTAATGAAAGAACTCCATTATTACCATCAAAAAAAAATAATAATCAATTCATAATACCTCAAATTTTAACTAAACTTTATACTGTTGCTTATGGATTTATGAATCCTCCATTAATGGCCTCAATAGCCGCGTTATTTGTTGGTATAATTGCTCCTCTAAAAAATTTATTTTTTAGTGATCAGGCTCCTTTGTTCGTAATACGCCATACGATGGAATTTATAGCTTCCATTACTATACCATTAATGCTCATTTCACTTGGTGCACAATTACAAAATTTACCTCGTTCAAAAGCAAAAGAGATGTTTACTTCCATTTCTTATGTAATGTTTTGTAGGTATCTGATAATGCCAATTATTGGTGTAATTATGATTATATCAACAAAATCTTTATATATAAATGATCCTATGCTTTGGTTTATTTTAATGATGATTGCTAGTGGTCCTACTGCTATTAGTTGTATTAATTTGGTTCAGTTAACTGGTAATTTTGAGGAAGAGATGGCCGTTCTACTATTTTATTCTTATATTTGTTTAGCTCCTATAATCACTATTACTGTAATAAGTTTTTTGACAATTATTAACGTTAATCATATTTAGTCTTGTTGTCCGGAGCGAAGCGGAGGACTTACATTTTCAGGTCATTAGCCAATTTTTGTCTGTCTGTGATCAGACATGATGATCTGAATTTGTCTGTCCGTACACAAGTCAAGAGGCAAGACCTCACCTTAAACATCGAAAAAAAACTTTAATTATACCGCATAATATTATATAACTAACTATATATTATATAATAATTATATTTAGCAAAAAATACAATATTTTGTAAAGTTATTTTTAATTTATTCTTGTATTAAAATTTATATAGCTAATAGTAACATAAACTTTATTCTTGCATTTATTAATCTCTAGTACCTTTATTTATATAATAAGTAGTACAGTATTAACAATTTATTAAATATTGTAGTTGTTTTTTTTATTATTTTTAAAAAGCAAAGTACTTTACTGCTATAAATAAAGGCCTATAATATTATAATAATTTAAATTTTTTTAAAGATATATTGTATATTTATTGACTAAAGTTTGTTTTAAAATAAAAAAAATCTACTATTAAACTAAATATATATATTATTTCATAATTACTTTGTTACATGAAATTTGTTATCATTTAAGTTTTTTTAAAATCTGAAATTATCTTAATTCTAATTTTATATTCACTTACAATACTTATATTCATATTTTTAAGTATTATTACTATCATTTACTAAACATGCTTTAAATTTTAAATTTGAGTGTTAAAGTGAAAAAAACCTATAAGTAAAGATTAACTTTATTACCAGTATCTAACAGATCTAATCAAATTGCAATTTGATTTGAT
Organism: Gigaspora rosea; assembly: GCA_003550325.1. Classification (NCBI taxonomy): domain Eukaryota; kingdom Fungi; phylum Glomeromycota; class Glomeromycetes; order Diversisporales; family Gigasporaceae; genus Gigaspora; species Gigaspora rosea. The sequence goes on along the minus strand of QKWP01002510.1, from coordinate 6,234 downwards.
CCACGTATTTGAAATTTAGTTAACGAATGAAATCTATATGTACTAGTTCACGAGTGAGTGACAGTAATTTCATAGTAAAATTTGGTAAAAATTTAATAAAAATATTTATATTAATATGAAATCCACAGCTGCTACAAAGTAAAGTTAATTTTTTACTAAGTTAACCTTCTTTTTACCTCTGATAAAAGTTGTAGTGCTTTACCTCAATATTAATCAAAATTAATTTTTGTTTTACAAAAAATAATTTTGATTTATATATTACACAGATTTTTATACTACTGGTATTGAATACCATAGATGTAATTTATAATAATTGTTTTTTTTAAACTATTTATAATAATTGTTTTTTTAATCTACAGTATTTATAATAATTGTTTTTTTAAACTAAACTTGTAATTTATAATAATTGTTTTTTTTTAAACTAAACTTTGAATTTATTTTAATGCTTTATAAAGCTAAAAAAATAATAATAAATAATCTTATTTTTTTAAAAAAATTATATTTAATATTTTACAAAACTAACAAAAAAAATAATAGTAACTAATGTTTTTTAAAAAAAATAAATAAATACAAATAAACTTTATATTTATTTAATTTATAAAGTTGGTAAAAAAAATTGACAATAAGCAATTTAAATTTTTTAACTTTATACTTATCTCTCTTTAATGTTTTACAAAGCTACGTGTAGTAAAAAATTTTTTAAATTTAAGTTACTTACCTACTATTAATCTTTAGAGATAATCAAAAATTATTCAACTAGATAAATGCTCTTTTTTGACTCTAATGCTATACGGATTTGATATTTAAAATTTTTATATTTTTATACTTGTTTGGTTAGACTTAGGTCAAATTTTGATAGCATATTCTATTCAAATAATTTTTCTTATTTATATACGTAGAATTTTTATTATATATAGTGCTCCAAGTCATTTCTCTTCAAATGCGCCAAATTTGGCTAGATATATTCAAGGTACGCCAAATTTGGCTAGATATATCCAAAATGCGCCAAATTTAGATTTGGCTAGATATAAAAAATTTGTAATCAAAATTCGCAAATTTTAGCTTAATTTTAAAACTGATTTTCTCGATAACTAACAATTAGAATTAGTTCAAATTTTTACTGTAAATAGTATCGGAATATTTCAGCAAATTTGACCCAGTAGTTCTTGAGTAATTGCTTGCATACGATAGTCAATTTTTTTAAAAAAATTAACTATCGTATACAAGCAATTACTCAAGAACTACCAGGTCAAATTTGCTGAAATTTTAGTATGTTATAGTCTGATACCAATACTATTTACAGTAAAAATTTGAGCTAATTCTAATTGTTATTTATCGAGAAAACTAATTTTAAAATTTAGCTAAAATTTGCGAATTTTTAAACTATCGATATTAATTGAATTTTATATTATTGATTATTACCGATAATCAATTTGAGTTAGTAATCGATTAATAACCCCTCAAACAATTATAATCAATTAAATTAATCGATTATAATCAATTATGCCAATTATAATTGTTATGTATCACTTTAAAAAATTTCATGATATATTAATACTAAACATAGTATATATATACATATATTGTGAAGGGCAAAAATTATTATAGAATAAAGATATTCGGACTGATTTAATTGGTGCTAATGCTATTAGTTTGATCTTACAAAGATCTAGAACTAGTCAAGAACTAATTTATCGTTTTCACACCAATTTTATGTAGATCGAATATATGTGACGGCAATTTTGATGTAAATTATATGTAACAACAAGGCGCCAATTTTATAGCTCACATAATAAATTGTATAAATTTTTTAAATTTTAATGTCATATAATTTTGATATTTGAACTTTTTAAAAAATTTTAACCGATAAGTTCGATAGAGCTAAAGATAAAGATTTATTTTTATCGGTTAATTATTAAATAAATCTTTAGATTTTATAGTTATCCTTTAATTTGTTATGCAGGCATATTTGCCTGTGAAAATTTTAAAATTTTAAATATTTTAAATAAAATCTTAAATATTAATTTAGCTATATACTTTCTAAGTAAAAAATATAATATTAGTTCTGTTTTATCAACTTTATTATAAAATTTTTTTAAAATTATTAAAAAACTTTGGTGTAATAAAAGTTTAAAGTTTTTGTTTTGGAACTTTTAATATAGAAATTTTTTTTTAGGTTTTCTCAAATTTTATATATTCCCGTCTATAAAAAAAATTTTCACTTCTAATACAAGTCTTAATTTTTACAAGTAAATCATATAAAGTCAAATAATAAAAGTTGTTATCCTTTATATAAACTACAATATTGTATTAGAAACTATATTTTTAAAACCAATATTTAAAGAATTCGCCAAGATATTGTAAAATATTTTTT
>QKWP01002509.1:0-62617 GCA_003550325.1 Gigaspora rosea | reverse complement strand
AGTAATTAGTGTGAATTGCATAAAGTGCCTCCCTGCATTAGTCGCTCTGTCTCTAGCATTTCTCTAAAGAGGTAGAAATCTAGGTTGACAACAGGTTATAGTTATAAGTAGGTTTTTTTGCTATGGACCATATGTGCGCTCTAGTCCAGTGTTGGAGAACTTTGTTTAGCTCATTGAGGATATTTTTTAGTCTGTCAATAGCATTTTGGGGTAGGTGTTGGAGAGCTTCATTGGCAATGCCGGAGGGGCCTGTTGCTTTTCTGAGTGGGGCTAGTTTAATTGTATTAAGTAACTCTTCATTTCCTATAGGTTTTAGTAATGTGTTATATATATTTGGATCAATTGTTTTAATAGGTTCGTAAGCTTCTGTCCAGTCTTCATCTATGTCGTTATTTGGTGGGTTATTTTTGGTCCATTGTTTGTAGTAGGTATGAAAATGTTGAAGTATTTCATTCTTGTCTGTTATAACCTCGTCCGTTAGGATTATGTTGTCTGCTCGAATAGTATCTTTATTTCTTTTCAGAATGCTGTCTAGCATTCTACTGGTGTTGTTGCTAAAGTCTTGGTGTCTACGCTTTACATAAAATTCAATTTGATTGTAATGTTGCTGTCGAGTTTCTTGGTTGTGGGCAACCCATATTGTGTGTTTATGCTGTTTCAATATTGCAATTAAAAGGCTTAATTGCTCTGCAGTATAAGGCTCACTTAGTGGGGTGATATCTAATTCTGTTAATTTGGTGATTTTGTTTATTAGTTGATTCACAGTGCTAACTGGGCCATTATTATTAGTGGTTAGAATCTGGAGGCATTTCTTTATAGATTTTAAAGCGGTGTGAAGATGGGTTGCTTTTAAAGACAGTGTGTAAAATTGTTTTGTAGTGGAATAGGTATAGGGTACATGTTTATTGATGGCATGCTTGACTGTTGCTTCCCAGAAATTCTAGCTTTTGTCTAGTTGTTCTTGGTTAGTAGATTGTATTGGCGGTGTACTTTTATCGAAGGTGTTAGTTAAAGTCGTTGTATATTCTTCCCAATTTTGTTGTATCATTTTGTTGTATTGAAATATTCTGCGTTTGCGCTTTTTGTTCCTAGGGCTGTGAGATGGTAGAATATTTAAATGCCATGTAGTTTTTATTATATGGTGATCACTTCCTGTAATGTAAGTAGCGTCTGTAATGGTGGGGGATCAAGGTCCAGTATCATCTTATGATGACACCAAACATCATCGATTTGGCTAGTTGCATGTGGTCCAATCCAAGTTGGGTAGTTATGCTGTGAAAGTCAAGTAGGCTAACTGCCTGTACTGCATTTAGATTTCTAAATAAAGGGAAATTTCTCTCTCTATCCTGGTTGGCGTTGAAGTCTCCGAGGATAATTGTGTACCAGTTTTTTGGTTTGGCATTAAGGTACCATTCAAACACTTGGTCCTGAGTTTTTCTGCAGAGTTCACGATGATTAGATGGGAAATATACTAAGATAATTCTGGTTTTGTTTTTTCTAGGGGAGAAGAAATCTATATAAATTGCAGTGCCTGGATATGTTTTAATATCATGGATGTATGGTTGTAGGTCCTTGTACACCATTAATACGGTTCCTAGGCTAGACTCTCTTTGATTGTTCTCATATGGTTGGAAGTTAGATGTATAAAAGTGATATATTGGGTTAGTAAGTTCCAAATCGTTATTAGTTAGTTTGGTTTCAGTAATAGAAATAATATGTGCATTTGTTTCGGCGCAGGTTTCTATCCATTCTTGAAGTTTGGTAGTTTGGTTTAGTTCTCTGATATTGTGTATAACTAGGTTGATTCCATTTCGTATATCTATTTTATGTTGGAATGAAGAGCCAGAAGATTGTGTTTGATGCATGTAATCAGTGCGAGAGGGAGACTCTCTGCTTGTATTAGTGTTTCCGCTCATTGGGGGGTGAGTAATTGTCAAATATGTCCCATAATGGTTCCGGGAGGTCGGGTACCTTTATGAAAGATATAGAAAAGTTGCGGAAGCGGAAGTGTTGGCGAAGAGTTTCAATTGTGGGTATGATGTCATTGTAGGTTTTGATCGGAAGCTGTATATGTTTACAGCTCTCGACCTGGGAGATCAAAGTAGTCGCTTGTGCGATATCTGAAGGAAAATTGGGTCTGTCCTCTGTGCTGTTTATGATTTCAATTCACGTTTCCGGTATTCAGTGAAAATAATAATGATTACGTAGTTGTCTTGAAGTTTTAACTAGTAACTTAGGAGATCTAATTGAAACTGTAATGTTTATTTTCGTTACTAACAGGTGGTCGGTAGGTAATAAAGGTAACTCTGTGGGATTCGCAGTTATATAGTGGAGTGGCATTGGCCAACTAATTTTGTATCTTCCATTTATTTCTTTGATGAATTCTTTAGCGAGTGCGTCATCTTTAATCGGGAATGTGTATTTTAGTTGCATTTTAATTTGGTTTGAATCCGAAGATAAGTTCAGTTTTTGTTTGAAAAAGTCGTTAGGAATTCGCTTAAATGAGTAGTGCTCCCTCAAGAGCTTAACTATATTATGAAGTTCAACTGTATCCTTGGGGTCACAAGGAAATAGGTGTCTAATAGCTGAGTTGAGAGCTTGTGGGGTAACTGGTAACTTTTCTTTTACCGGTGGAAGTAAGAAGTAATTGGGGGTATCCGATCAAACTTATAGTAGGCCTTTAGAGCTTGTCTATATTCGCTTAATTTTTTAAGTGTATCCCAGTCTGTGATAGGGAATAAGTCCCGGATGGCCGGATATAAGTCTTGTATATCATCGGGTAATGGTTGAATAGGGTGTCAAAATAAGTGTCCGGTAGTTGGCTAAATTTAAAAACTTTCCGTAAGGCAGTTAGTATAGCTCTAGTATTTCTTCTGCCTTTCAGAGGGAATGGGTGTGGTAGCACTGCTGTTATTGTAGGATCAATTTCATGTGGCCAGTCTGGGAGTAGGACGATAATCTGCTCATGTACTACAAATAAGCAAGAACGAGTTTGTTCAAATGTAAGTTTCGGTGTAATTTTTGCTAAATTGAGGCAGTAGTAAATACATCGAGTACAATCGTGGGGTTTTATCATAAGGAAGTCAAGATTGTATAAGTAATCAATGGCCAGTTTGATTCTTAGTTTTTTATAAATTTGGTTTCTATTTGTTTTGTTAACAAATTTAACATCATTGTGGCAATGAAATTTTTCCAATGCTAGTTCATAAAGTGCTTCAAATTTTATTTGATGTTTCGGAGCGATGCTTTTGTCTCTAGAGAATAATTTGAAAAAGGATGTATCCAAGTATTGAACTTTTTGTGTAATCGCAAGTGGAATATTGATTCTAGTGGGCTTTGTTTGTAATTTATGTAGTAAAAATTCTCGTAGTTTATCCTGAGAGTCAAAGGCGTCAATAATCGGTTCGTAATGCTATGTGTTTGTATTAAGGGTTAGTTGTTTATTTTCTGCAATTATTGTTAGGGTGCCTGTTACCCAGTCTATTGGTGGTTTTTTGTTTGGTGCATGCGCTCGGCTGTATAATTTTTTTGGTACGGTATCTGCCTCTATAGTAGTATTTGATTCGATTTCCATAGTGTCTAATTGTCATCTGTTTAGGGTCGGGTTTGTAGTCGATGCTAGTCCAATATTCCTCGGAAGGGTCGGCCCAGGGGTTCGGGCTGGTAACTAGTCCGGTTGGGTTAAGTTGTGTAGTAATTTCCATCCCATGATGTATGTTGTCTGTATTTGGTAGTACAGGAACCTGTTCGGGTCCTGTTATGATCATCGAATTTCCTACGCTTGTTGTCGTTGTTATGATCATCGAATTTCCCACGCTTGTTGTTGTTTGTTCCAATGACGTCATTGATTGATTTACTAGGGGTAAGCTAGATTCACCACTTCTGGAGATTTTTCGGATGACAAAGAAGAGGGTGGTGTGCCAGTTGATGAGGACTGATGGTGACTTTTAGTTCGTTTAGCGACGTGAGTTTTTGGAGTAGTGATTGATTCAAGGACACTAGTTTGGATATTCTCTAGTGAGGTCTGTTGGAGGTCCTCCATCGGTAATGGTAGTTGTTGGTTTGAGGACATTGTTAGGAGAAGGTTCGAAAACACAAGAGGTGTAAGGAATAGATTGTTTCCCTTTCTTTTAGTTATTTTGAATAAACACAAATAGAAACCAAAGTTTTAATGGCACAGCTTAGGCCACGAGACCTATAATTATGATAATATTTAGGTTTTTACAATATATTTGTTGTTTTCCTATAGCTCCAATTTTGGTTTAGTAATCTATGGGAAAGAGTCTTTTTTTCCTGTATAGTGCTATATATCATTGTTGAATGCTAAATTGTCAATGTGTAGCGATAATCTTCAATATCGCAATAAGCCAATCCATGGTTACTTTCTTGGTAGGAGCATGTACTCAGCTGTATAATTTCTGTGGGCATCAGGTTCAATAGTAGCATTAGATTCAGTCTCTATAGTATCGACGGGGATTGGAACATGCTTCATTTTAGGATGAGTCTGGTGCATCCATTGTTCTACAAGTGGGTCAGTCCAAGGTGATTCAGTGAAGCTCAGTATGAGAATAATTTCGGACACCTAATCTATGATATTTTTATTATATGATGTGGGAACTGCGTCAGGCACTGACGTAATCATCGATTTTTCTATGTTTGTTATTGTGTTTTGATCCAGTAATGTCATTGTTGGATTTGTTGGGAGTGAGCTAAAATCGCCACTTTGAGGTGAATTCCAAGGTGTAGATTGAGTAATATTGTAAAAGAGTTAGGAAATAGTCTTAGCATGTTTAGCGGCATGAATCTTGGGAGTAGTAAGAGATTTTTGGACACAGGTATAGATATCTTCTAAGGAGGTTGAGGTCTGTTGTATATTTTCCATAGGATTTGCTATCAGTTGTTGGCTAGATGCTATTGTTAGGAGAAGTTCGAGAATGCACGGGACATGAAGAAAAGGTTTTCTTCCTTCTTTTTAGTTATTTTAACAAGCACTTGCTAGGGACCAAGTTACTTGAGGACCCAAAAAAACTCTAATATAACTTAGAGGTTACTAAAAAAGAAAATTTTGCATAGAAATTTATCAAACATTGCATTTTTATATAGTAAATTTTTAAATTTTGGCCTATTTTATACGCCTATTTGGCTGATATTACACAAACTCAGATCTAAGTTGTATCAGAGTTCTTCGGGGTCCTGTTACTTGTCTATAGTTATCAAGATAGGCCCCAAGGCCTATAATAGTGAATATTATTTAACTTTCTACTACTTTTTTGTTGTTTTCCTTAGCTCTAATTATGGTTTAGTGATCTATGAGAAAGAGTTTTTTATATTCGTTTCTTCTTGCAAAGTGTCGAAAAAGTTAGAATTGGTATTCTCGTAAAGTGTCAGAAAAGTTAGGTTGTTTTCTTGCAAAGTTCTGAAAAAAGTAAAGAATAAATAAAATAAAATAAAATTAAAAAAAATAAGTAAAAAAAAAGAAAACAAACAAAAAAACAAAAATATAAGCAAACTAAATAAAAAAATAAATGAAGCTCCAAATCTTCATTTCTCTAAAGTAAAAGTTTGTGTTCTTGCAATTCAAAAATTATTAAAGGTTTTCGCAAAGTGCCAAAATAAAATAAATTAATAAAAATAAACCAAAAAACAAAAACAAAAAACATGAAACGAAAAAATAAATGAAGTAAAACCTTGCAAAAACTTGTAAAAACTTGCAAAAACATTATAGTTCCCTCAAAAGTAAAACCAGACAATTTAACAATTTTTTGAAAATTAATCTGTTTATTAATCAGATGTAAAATTTCAAGCCCAAACTTTTTATTTAATAATAAAAGTCTAATTACTTAATAAATTTTTGTAATATAACAATTAAAAGTTTTTGATACTATAATTTAAAAATAGATTTACTGAGATTTTAAAAGCAATCTATAGGTTTACAGATCTAATAATCCTGTTTAAACAGATTTGTTAATCATGAATATACTAGTTTTGATTTTGTGTAACAAAATAGTTTTTGCAAGATCCCAAAGTATACATAGATAGGTCAGGTATTAGTTTGCTTATTTTTAGTATATTTATACAGATCTTTTCTATTTATAGTAATTTTTTTGCTTATTTTTAAAATTTTCTATAAATCTTTTTATTTTTAGTAATTTTATAATTAACCTGACCTATCTATATATATTTTGGGGTCCTGTTTTTGTCAATTTTCCCAAAACCTATGATTTGTCAAATTGTCTAGTTTCTACTTTTTTATACATCACTTCTTTTAAATGTTAGATTATTAATTTTGAAATCCTCTAGACATATATGGTAAAAACTATTACTTATACTATAACTAGTTATAGCATAAGCAGTAATAGTTTTTTACTAGTTTTTAATTAATATATATTCAACTTTACAATAAAGTTGTAGTTTAAATATTTGTTACTTATATATAGAATTAAATAATTTAAAATTTGGCCAAATGATTGACAATTTTAACCAGAATTATAAGGGGTGTACCATTTATTACATAATATTTTTACTTAGTAGCTACCCCTATTCATGTATAGTATAATCACTTTATTTAATTCTTATAAATTAATATAATATATAGACATAATCACTATCTTTAACTATGTATTTATGGTAAAAATTACATAATAAATGGCATGCTCCTAACTGATAAGGTTTCAATATTTATTATATTGAAATATGTATTTAATAGTGTTCCACATAGATCAAATCAACATATTTTTTTAAAAATCTAGATTCGATTTGAAAAACTGTATCAGATCCAAGTTCAGATTCGGATCTATATAAAAAAAAATCCAAATTTGGATTTGAATCTGATATAGTTATACAACAGTACAATATGATTGGTTAATACTATATGTAACTATATTAGTTATAATAATATAATAAATTATATTAGTATTAGAAACATGGAAAATTTTATTAATTATGCAAAAAAAAAAACTTGTAATTTTTAAATACTGCACTTAATTAAAATTTTTAAATACTGTACTCAACCAATTTTTTAAATACTGTGTTCAACTAGCAAATTAATATACAATTTTTTAATCAAAAAATATAAATATAATATAAAATTATATGATTTAGTGCAATTTGGTTCAATTATACTAAATCATACAATTTTTATATCCCTAATATTAGTAATACAAATCAACAATCAAATTAATCGATTAGTTGTAAAATTGACAGCTAATTGATTTGAATTTTACAAACCCAACTTAGTCGATTAATCGACTAATTGACTAATTGATTAATTAACTAATTAACTAATCAATTAATTGACTTTAAGAATATTACCTAGTTGTTACTAATTTACGTATTTTCTATTAATTTTTGTTTATTATTTTATTCAACTAATTGATTAGTTGTCCATTTGATTAGATTAGTCGATTAATCGATTGGTCAACTAATCGATTAGTTAAATAAAATCAATTAATTAATTAGTTGAGTAAAATGATCTATCAACTAATCGATCGAAAAATTTTATCGATTTGTATCACTACCTAATATATACAATAACTAAAACTTTAAATTTATATAATACAATATTAAAAATAGACTAAAACAATTAATATAATTTTAATTTTAATAGAAATATTATAATAAGCCCATTACTATGTAAAATTATAATAAATAAAATTTTCATTAAATATCAAACAATAGAATCATATTTTCCTTAACTAAGTTGGGCAAGTCATATATTCATATATCTGGTGTTTATTTACTGGGCATTGGACATTTCCAAATTGTTCTATATGATATCCAGTGTCCAATAAGGCACAGTTTCAGTTAGAATTGAACAATGTTTAATAATATTGTATAAGTATTATATAGGACAATTCAAACAATTTTCTAATATTCAGTAATGCATCCAATACTAATAACTAATTAAATATAACTTTAAAATAGCAAAACAGCATGGTATAGCAGTCTGATTTTAAAACCTTATTGCATGGGTCTTATATGACAACCCACACTTTTTTCATTTACTTATTGATATGGGATTGTTACGTCAAACACCATGCAATAAGATAGTTATAGTATGGGTTGTAGTACTATTGAATAACCCAGTCACACACATGGTTTCCTATTTAAATCTTGTGCTTTCAGCACGGAATATGAACCCGTATATAACTGGGTTATTCACTACAACCCAACAACTATAAAATATTATACTGTATAGATTTTAATGTACTATATGAATTGCTTACCTATACCAATTATACTGGTCTGTGTAGTTTTGTTCCTTAATGCTAATACTAATACAGTATGAGGTGATTCAATTTCTTGTAATTAATCTATATCCTGTCCAATATTTATTGCTTTGGTAGAACAATACAGACACTAAACATCAGACAGATTTCCATTGTCTGAATTCCATTCATGCCAACTTAGCTCCCTAATATATAATAAAGCTATCTTATATATAAACCACAAATAAATCTATTTATTATTTGAAAATAGACCTGTGGGTCGATAGCATAGCGGTTATGCTCCCAGGTTCCCAATCGAAGGTTGCCGGTTCAATACCGCTTGGCAGCAAATTAAATTTGATAGTTAGAACCTGATTAGGAATAACCGAAGTCATACAAGATGTAAGGTCAGTCCAATGAGGCACGAACTTGATGGCAGCATTTCTGTGTAATGTATACGTACCCACAGGAAACAGGCTCGGCCGGTTCTGCAGAAAGTTAAATAATGCGGTGCAGGTCCCACATTTGGGCGGTGAAAGACAAGCCGGATGAAGCCTTCATCACAGTAACATTTCTGAGTGGCCAAAGCTCTGACGACGGAGATCTTCTGGGCGGCGTAAGGCAAGCCGGTTGGTTTATCAGAGTTGGGTTAAAGTGGAGGGTGCTCAAAAGGAGGGTTACAGAGAAGAGCGCTGGGTCTTAAGATTAAAAAAAAAAAAATTTATTATTTGAAAAAAAATAATAAATATAAGTTTTTATTGCATTCTTAAATAACACTAAAAAGTAAGATGAACTCTTTCCATAGATCCCTATTACCAAAACTAGAACAAAAGAAAAATTTTCCTGCAACAATATCTTGAAATTTTACTAAAGTAACTTGATACTCGGCCCCTAAATAAAGTTGTTTAGCACCCAAATATCGACCTAAAAAAGGTGCCTTTTCTACAAAAAGGTCTAAATTCACCCAATAAAAGTGATTAACTCAAAAATAGACAACAAGTCAGTTTTTTCGCCGTCTGGCAACAACGGTACTAAGGACCATTCAATATTAGATAACAAAAAATGTTTTGTCACCTCAGTTTTAAGTAAAAACACAAAAACCCCAAACCAAAACACCCCCTCGCACCGAAACCCACACCAAAAACTATGTCGTCAAGCAGCTCCTACTCATTCATTAATTTCCTAACATTTTCCCGCAAACAAACTCAGCTGAAAGAAACACTCCCCAATGCAAGGCCCACTTTGCTAGAAACAGAACCAGCTAAAGAGTTCATAGAAATTACTATCAACGACTGGCCCAAACTCACATTCTCTGTTCTCTTCTCTGTTCCTTCACTACCAGAATACAAAGACAAATTCATCTTCTATACTAATATTACCAAACAAGAAAAAATCCCAAATTTGGTTAAATTTCTACCTCATTGGCTATGCAAACAAGATAACACAGACCAATCAGTCCTATTCGACCTCATAGCACAAGAAGACGGTTCTGTCAACATCATTGCAGAACTACTCCAAATGTCCCAAAGCAGTGATCTTGCCACACTATTACAACTATACGTAGATGCTATAAAACCATACGCAAAAGCTAAACGCACCAATGACCTCCTAGCAATTCCATATAGTGCAACTATTGACCCAAAAACTAACAACGAATCAGTGGAAAGCTACAAAGAAAACAAGCAAATTCAACCAAAAGGTGCTACACCTGACAGCACAACCATGCAAGCACTCCTTGCACAGACACCGCTTTTTTCAGACTTTCCAGCCCTAGATGATACACAGCTACCACCAATTGCAACTATCAATCAAACTGGAGTACCACGACCATCAACACCCACTAAGCAAATTACTTCACCCATCATTTCTAGTAGTAGTGCCACTGTCGCTCAGCCACATCCAGCCACTACGGCAAATACTAGCAAAAATGCTCACGGGTTGTATCACCACAAACTGCTCTTCCTAACAAAGCATCTAAAATCGCGCTCAAGAAGGTCCCTGGCAGCAGCAGACCACTCTACAGCCAGATTACTAAGATGCACCTGAACATACCACATACAGATATCATAGATCACATGGAATGGGCAACCACAGTACAGAGCAAACTTGAAACACTAGATGACACACCCTTCGATCCAGAAGCCTGGTCATTTGATACTATCGCAGAAGCATTAACAATACCAGAAGGAATTTACAAGTTCACTAAATACAAACTGACAACAAGCCCCATACAATCTAAACTCCCTGAGGCCATCCGTCTTAAATTCGTCCACTGGGACACAAGATTTTTCACCACCTTCACCAGGAACCAAAGAACCCAACTGGCATACCAGAAGGAGTACATAAGCTTATATAACGATGCCCTTGAGACTTACAAAGAGGAAAATGAAATTACATTTACCAACTGGGAAACACGCACCATCATTTACTCAATGCTCAGAAAAATGCTAATCAGCCAATACCTCGCTAGTACCAACTTTGCTAAACTCACTATAAAAGCTACCTACGAGCTAATACGATATGCACGAGGCTTCTTGCAAATCAAAGACAAAGATGCTGAAGATCCCAAAATGCTTAAAAAAGATATGCAAAAAGCTATTGAAGAGAGATTACTCCCACTTCCCGAGCCCCCAGACCAAATCCAAGGAAATAAAAGCAATCCTCCTCTTTGCACTTCCTATCAAACAGCGTTCGCATACCAAAGGAGTGGTCAATGCCTTAAGGAAAATCTTCAAATTCAGCGAACTCCCTGAGGCATACTTTGTAAAACTTCCTCCTCTTCCTTCACACTATAAAGAGCTAACCCCTAGTTTGCGCCAGTACTTCCCAATCAAGCACAGGGCAGCCTTACCATACATACCTGAATACAAAAGAAAACTCGCTGACTACTATAAAATAGATGACCGGATCCCTGATACTTACTTTGACTTGCCACCTAAAAGAGAGCCTCTCACCTCCACCTACCAGGAACTCAACCCCAGAGTCAGAAGCTTCTTCCCATTTAATCCTGCTATCTCAGACGTCTTACTCTCAGAAGTAGTTGCTACACTCAGAGAATACTACACATTCAAGCTCTTGCCCAATGACTATTTCAGTACAAAGCTTCCACTCCCCTCTGATACAAACAAAATCAAAACAGTTACCCAGTTTTCATTCCCAATCACTAGTGATCAGGAAGCTAGAAAATTTCTAAAACAAATAACACCTTATTATAAATTCAGGCTTCCCTTGCCTGAATATATCATGCAGGCCAATCCTACTGATAAGCCCATGCTGCCCAAAATAGACCAAATTATGGAAGAATTCAATATTCCAATTCCGATCGAAACACCAAAAAACTTAGTGGAAGCCGTTAAAGAACTACAAAAACATTACTACTTTACTAAACTTCCAGAAGAGTGGATTCAAATCCCTACCAACTCTCCTGAGAAGCCACTAGCAAACTCACCCCACCCCAAACACCTACCTCAGCTCCCTGATAACTTACCCAATTTGCAAACTATCCTCTCTGATCTAAATATTGAAATATCACTCCCAATCACATCACAACAAAATATAGCCCCACTATAAAAACCCTCCGGTCGCACTTTAAGATTAACTCTATTCCTGACTTTTTACTAGACTTGCCCCTACCTACCCCTAAGTGGAGCATATTCAAAACACACACACAAATCAGGCCTGCCTCACCTAGTACCATACAGTCATTTGCAAGTACCTCACAGATATCAGAAGAACTCAAGGACCCAAACAATGACAACTACGACACAACTGAAAATCATACCTCCCAGGCATTGGAAAATACAACACCAATGGACACAAGCTAAACTAGCTAATGAGAAACACAAACATGGCACAACAAACAAACTTTGGCACTACCTCAATCAAATCTACTAACCAACATAACCCCCTCACACTCTCTATTTGTACACACAACGTTCGTGGCCTTAACCAAGATCTCAAAAAACAAGTCTGGGAGCAATACTGTCTTGAGAACAACCTTAACATTATTAGCCTCACAGAAACCAAACAGTCTAATAAATACTAACTACTAAACCTCACAAAACTCCTCACTACACTTACTTTTGGTCCTGTACAGAGGGCTCCAAAGCAGGAACTGCACTTATGATAAACAACGACCTCACTCCACATATCCATAACATTATTACATACCCAGGCTACGCAATTGCTATCAACATCTTCTTTAAACATGACTTCAAATTCCGAATTATCTCAACTTACCTCCCATGTGACAGCCCCCCCAATAGGCTCGATACACAAAACCGTATTATCCATTGGATACAGCAGGCCACATTACGCAACATACTCTCTATTGTTCTAGGGGATTTCAATGCTTCTACCGACAAAATACATTCCAGCTCAATCAAATACAAACTTCTCCAATTTCTCGTGTACAACAGCATGTATAATCTGGCATCCCACTCACAAAATCTGAGCCATACATGGCACAGCTCAAGATACAGTAGCCAAATCGACCACATATAGGTATACCATCCCATAATATCATACCTTATTGAATATACCATAAATGACCCCCATACCAGTACTCAGAGCGATCACAAAATCCTCATATCCAAATGGTCCTTTCCATATGCCCTTACTACCAAGCCAAGACAAAAAACCTGAATCCGCAGAAGAGTCTTCGACTACAAAGCCATGGATAATGCTCTCTGGGAAAACTTCTCCAACCAAGTTAAAAGCAAACTTACTTCCTATAATACACCACTGACAACAGATACTTCCGAATCCCTAGAGACCACATGGCACAAAATCCAAACCAGCATTATCAATGCTGCGATACAACACATTCCTAACAAAAAGTTTAGTGTACACAACTTCCAACACACCTTCTCTGCTACCACAACACACCTACATATTAGCCTCAAAAAACTTAGTAGCACTATCCGGAAGATCAAACAAGTACTCAAACAAAACCTACCAATTCCAGACCACCTTAACTCGGGTATCATAGCATTGAACCAATCATGTTAGCTTCAAATACCTCTGCTGCCACCCACTCACCAGCTCCTTTCTGATTGGATCAGTGAGTCAAACTTAGAATGGAAAAACTTATACCATGCCTGCAACATGGAAAACATTAAACAGATCAAGCAGCAAATCTCTGAATCAATTCAAAAAAGATGCTCCAAGCTCATAACTCACTCTACTTCCATGATTAACAGTATTTTAAACCGACACAAGGACCCAGTAAAATTCGACAACATAAAACTCGAGCAGGAGGTAATCACTGACCCACATGCTATCAAAGACCACATTCAACAACACTTTGACAACTGGACAGCCCCTCACCAAGTCAACCAAAGCCTATTTGAATCTGTATGGCAAGATGAATATAACCCAAAACCTAACATTAACTCTACATAGTACGCGGATGCTCTAGAAAGCTTTAGCCAAGAAGAAGTAACTCTAACACTTAGCCGGCTACCAAACAACAAGGCCTGTGGACCCTCAGGAATCAGCTACGAAATGTTCAAACACGCAGGGCCAAACTTTATACAAGCAATAACCTCTCTCTTCAACCGCTGCCTCTCTACTCAGACCATACCTAAACAATAGAAAGAGGGCTATATCTTTCCAATCTCAAAAAAACCTATTTTTGATGGCAATCTTAACAACACCAGGCCCATAAGCCTCGTTGAGCACATTAAGAAACTCTACACAAAGCTGCTTACTAACCGCTTAAACAACATCCTATCTAAATACGAAATTCTCTCACCCTTCAATTATATGGCCCTACCAGGCAACTCAACAGCTATACTGATTCATATTTTCAACAATATCATTGAAGATGCGTCCTGCAATTCAAACCAACTTTGGCTTTTATCCCAGGACATGAGCAAAGCATATGACTCAGTCAATTTTGATCTCTTCCACAAATCACTACACAGAATTCAAATGCCCAACACTAATCAACATCCTCTCTAACCTGCTCTCCGACCATACAAACCAAGTAATCACTAACCTCAGCCTTACCAACTCATACTCAGTTAGAAACGGCATTGACCAAGGAGAGACAATCACACTACTCTTCTGGAGAATATACTACGATCCTCTAATTACTCATATCTCAACACATTTCTCAGGATATACAATGTCAACATCATGGTATGCCAACCTTCTCTACCAATCTACTAACCACCTTTATACATCGGTATCAGTTCTGGCTTACATGGATGATACCCTGTGGATCTCCCAATCCAAAGAGGAGCTAGAAAAAATAACCGAAACGGCAGCCTCCTTTTATCAAATGGCAGACATACAAGTCAATCTATCCAAATCCATATTCATTACAAAACACACTTCTTTCTCTATATCATTCTTAGACTCCCATATCAGTTCGATTCCTAAGGACCAGCTATTCAAATTTCTTGGGTGCTGGTTCACACTTAACAACAAGCAAACTGCTCAAATTAAACTAATCCAAGAAGAAGCTACAAGCCTAGCTAGTATTGCTAGTACAAAAAGCATAACTGACAAACAAATCGCATACATTATTAACATAGTCATCATTCCAACTACTGAATATCACCTACACAATATCGTAATCCCTCAATTAACATGCAACAAAATCTTGAGCAAATACCTAACAATTGCAAAACACAAGTCCTACCTCTCACGCTCTACTCCTAACAGTACAATGCTAAACCACAACTTATACAATATCCGGAACATATGGGACATCCAGCTACAACACCATATCAGCAACTTCCTGCAACGTTTAAACAATCCTTCAACACTTGGTACTTCAACTTGTATTAGACTCCAACAATTGCAAAACAACCTATGGTCCACAACCAATATTCTTCAACACCCGCAACCAACTATCGATGGCCCCAACAGACACACAACCAACTTCAAAATTATCCAGCTTTTCAACCACTTGGGCATTACCGTCCTAGCTAATCCGGGTGTCCTATGGCCCAAGACAATTAACAATAGTTGCACACCACTTGAAAGCATCCTCTCCAAATACCCAAAATACAAAACCTTCAAGCAATAGCTACGTCATAACCACATTCTCTACCTAGAACAATTGAGCTCAGCAGACAACAACATCCTACTTGAATGGCAACATATCTCGCCTAGACTCCTTTACCTCCCTAGAGAGAAAAAACCACTCTGGTTCTCACACTTGGAAGACACAATTCTATCTCACAAACTCCAACGTACTATTTCCCCAGAGCTCAGACCCAATGGGTTTAACCCATTCGCCTATCAAACAAACTCAATACCCAAATCCCGTAAACTATGGTTACTAACATACAAAGACAATAAGATCATAATTGGACAAATAAGGAAAACCTTTAAACAGACCAATACAGTCTCTATCACATACTGGCAACATGACATAGATTTGTCCCACTTCAACCAATACCCCCTCCCCCTAGTTCAATGCTCTCCTGCACCAGCTATCACCTTAACTCAAACTGTATTACAATTTGCTGCATTCTAGAAGTTTCAGCAATTCTTTCTACCCAATTCTTGGGCAGGAAAACTACTAATAAACAACTCAAATTCAATGCTAACTACATTGACCTTATCTACTCAGTAGCAATCAAGCACCCTCTCGCCACCCCACTACTACCTACGATACACATTACCGATTCACTAGTGCCTACCCTCTTCTATGACAATGAGGCTTCACAAAATCTCCTCAGAATTGCACATAACAACTCTGCTGCCCAGCACTTTACTTTCTACACAGATGGTTCTGTGGTGGAAATTGGCACCAACCAATGCTCTATGGGCATCGGCTGGGCACAAATCCACAATGATCAAATCACACACCAGTTCACAGCACAAACACACAGCTGGCCTTCATCGTATAAAGCCGAGCTCTTGGCTATCCTTTCAGCCATATCTACTGTACCACGCAACTCTACAGTTGATATCTTTACAAACTCCCAGTCCATAATCTCCAAATACAATAAGCTCCTAACCACCTCCAGACATTCCTCCAAATACTTCAAGTTTAACTCTTGGCCAGCCTGGCACACCCTCCTTAATGCTATACAGGCATTTAATATCCAGCTCAGCTTCCACAAAGTCCAAGCGCACACAGACGATAGCTATAACAATCTAGCAGATCGCTTAGCTAGAAACTATACACTTCAACACAAGCTACTCTTTAACCATGCAAACTTACACAACCCATACCTCTTCCTGCAGTAGGAAGGACACTTTGTTGAAAGCCCAACAAGGCGTTTCTTTAGAAATATCTGCAAAGCACACATAATTGCTATGTGGTCATCACAAAAATGTTGCACAAAATGAACACACTTCTCTCACTATATAGACTGGAATGCCACCTGGTTATACTTTAACAACAACCAAAAAAGCTCTAACCATTTTACTAACTCTAAACTTAACCATCAGAAATCATTCAAAATCAAACTCCTTCTCAACAACCTCCCAACATACTCATACTTCCACACAATATATCCAGAAAAATTTACGTCACCCAACTGTTTCCATTGCAACCTCCCAGACTCACCCCTACACTGGCTTAGCTGCCAAAACTCCTCTCTTCTTCACGAAATCATTCACTCAGTTATACATGAGGTTACCAAGAGCTTAGAACTCCCATCCACCCAACTAGACAAACTAGTACAACTGATCCTTACTCATCCAGCATTCAACCCTAACTCATCCTTTTTATACCCGTACTCGCTAAACTCCACGCTCAAAGGTCTTATCCCAAGACCCCTAATCGAAGAAATACAGCCCTTTGATCTACCTTACAAACAAGCATCCCAAGTCATCATCAAAATCCTCCTAAAACTATCAGAAGAGATATATGAACGGATATGGAAGCCATACTGTACCTCTCTTGCCCAATGGAAAAGAATAAACAAAATCCCTTCTAAATACAAACGCACTCAAATACAACAACAACATCCATCTCACAAAAAGTCACACCAGCACAGAACCTATACATTCAGCTGCCTTTGCGGCCTCCCCAACCAATTACACTCTGACTCTAACAACTGCCTACCGATAGGCCAAGCCCTTCGAAAAGTTAGCATTTGGTCCATAATGTGAATCAAATACAGTACACCTACAAATAGTATTTTAACCATCCAAATCTAGATGAGTCTTGACCACTCTAGTAGGTTTAGGTCACAGATAAATTAGTCTGAGCTTCTATTCTTGCATGTAATTTATATGTATTTGTCCTTGTACAATTTAAGTTTTTATACATTATATGTAATTACATATAAATTACCCAATAAAAGATATAAGCAAGGCCTCACCTTAAAAAAAAAAATAAATAAATAACACTAAAAAGTCTCATTTGGACATTTTCCAAGATCCTGAAATTTAAAACTACATGCCAATTTTTTTATATTAAAATAAAGCTTCAAATATTATAATCTACCAGTATTTAATTTATTATTGTAAGTTACTATATATTAGTTTTAAGCTCTTTTCTCAAACAATTAGTTATGCTTTGTGAGTCAGTTAGAAGCTTTAATGCATATATTTACTACAAATTACCTAGCTTAAAAATCGTCTCTAAGTGAGGTATACCCAGGTAGGATAAATCCCAGACATACACAAAATATTTAAAGCTTTATTACTATAAAAAGTATTCTATTTTCGTACCATGCATACTGTAAAAACCAATCAATCTGAATCTACTAAATACAGCCAATCAACGTGAACGGATCCAAACGGATCCTTCGGATCGAATCCTCATTTGGATCCGGATTCGACGGATCCTATAAATTGTGGATCCGGATCGGATCCGGGTCCTCGGATCGGTCTGCAGAACACTAAACCTCTCTAAATGCACGCACCTTGGGACTATAAAAAATTTCAAAAATGTGCATTTAGAGAGATCAAAATCTATAATTGTTATATTACTTGGGACCATGCAGAAGTGTGCATTTAAAGAGGTTTTTCATATAGCGTGTATTTAGGGAGGTTTGACTGTATTTGCAAAAGAAACGCAGACCTCTAATTTTGAATTTGTGGATTTGGTGTAGATAGAAACAACATATCAACCGATTTGGTTCGACCTAATCACGACTGAAAATTATTTTTCGTTAAAATTTATTACAAAATGAGTTTTTACAAAATCAGTTTTTTAAACTTACTTTGAACCCATAAATAAGTGTATAGAATATTGAAACATTTACATGTTTAATTATTAGCTGAAAGTAAGTTAAAAAGGCCGTTTTTCTGAAAAATTGCTTTCGTATTCATCTTTACAACCGATCAAACCAACGACAAACCGATCGTTCACTGTCCGAAAATACCCAAACACTTCAACAACTAGTGATAATGCTTTCTTTTACGGCTTAACGTGGCTGTTTTTTATTTATTGCTTACTTATCTCACATAGAGGCTAATAAACTTTTTTTTTTTACTAAATGTTTCATGTTATTCTTCACGTCATTTAATGGCAAAAGATTGTGTAACAGTTTTGTCGAAGATAAAATAATTCCATTTCTAGTCATTAAAAGACACCATTTGAAACTCTCAATTTAATTGCCTTCGGTTTTTTAAAAATAGGTCGTCTGCACCTTTATGATCGATATGTAACTTTGATAAATCATACTCTGAATAAATTTTATTCAGAGTATGATTTATCAAAATCGCATATCGATCATAAAAAAGCCGAAGGTAATTAAATTGACTTTATTACGCGCACCTCTAATCGATCACTTATGTTTCTATTATGCTGATTGAGTTCATATCGTATCGTGATAATAACGTCATGATGTAATACATATAAATACAGATATCGATGTACGTTCGTCAACCATAATCGTTCATCAATCATCAACCATAATTGTTCATCAACCATAATCGTTCATCAACCATGCCAAAAGAAATTAAACAAACCATTTATCTTATTATAGCAACCTTTTTTGTCTTGTGTACCTGTCACGGTCAAAATCGGTTCTACGGTAAAAAATTGGCCGTGAGATGTGTAGTACGATGAAAAATCGGGGCCTGATCACGTGTGCCGTGGATCGAGTCACGGTCCGGATTTGATTATCGATCAAGGATCAATCAAGTCGCACGGGAGGCATGAGCTAAGTATTGATTACCGATTGATTATGTAACACGAAAAAGTATAAATTGGGAGGTCCGTTAACAATATAAAGGGGGGTCCGAATTTATAAAAAGAAGTTTTGGGACGGATACTTTTACTTGCTTATACCGATACTTATATTTTACAGACAAGAAGCATAGAAAAAGGACGTGACTGTAAGTATATATGGGTTGGTCACGACTCTTATGTGCGAGGAAGGGGCACATGAGAATCAAAACGAACTATACTACGGGAAATCAAATCAACAAGGAGGGACGAAAACCCACTCGTGGTCGCATAAGGCCGCGACAGTACCTTTCCTGTTAGCTTTTCTTTAGCGATTATGTACTGGCTTTTTACTAAGCTCTTTAGGTATAACGCTCTTTTTTTTTTTTTTTCTCAATATCTTACCTAATCTGATGTATTTGAAAATTTTTTTGCAAAAAAAAAGAAATACCGATTTCATTAAAGAATTTTAGGGTTAAGACCCAAGAAAGTATCGTCCAATGGTTTGAAGTGGTAAAAACGAATTGCAGTGTTTCTGAAATGGATGAAGTAGATGATTATTATATTGACCCAAAGTTATTAATCGTTGAGTGGAACGATAATGGACTCGGACTGCGAAATATCAATAAAAATAACATAGCTACTGGTATGTCTAAAAATAACTAATAATGCTTTGTTACATTTTTTTAACCATTTTTTTGGATTAGCTATTCGAAGTTTTCGTGGTGTTCGACCAATTTCAGATATTCTCGCGAATTTGGGTGGAGGAGTTATCGCTCACAATCCATCTGATTCAATGTTTTGTATTTTTGATGCTCCCCCTGTAGAGAATCAACAGATTATTCAAAGTATCATTGCCTATCTTGCGCAAACTTATTACCAAGTGAATCAACCTTCACTGGGAAGAATGTTTGAGATAGTGGCTACAGTAAAAGGCAAATTTGAAATTAGGGAACACTTTCGAGCATTTTAGTCTTTTAACCATTTATATGTAAGAAATATGGGGTTGTTACAACAAAATTTTTTCAAAAATAATGAAATTCAGATTTATGCATTGCAGCATTATGTATATAAATCGAAATAAATCATGAACGTTAACTGTTAATGTTAAATTTATTATTATTTTTTTTTATTTATTACATTTACATTTCCTTTATATTCCGTCTGCTACCTTTTTGCATGTTTTGCAATATAGGAATGATGATTGCATTTGTTACAAACTTTACACCCATGCTTCCATCGACAACTTTAGTTGTAACATAACCATGTGTCGATAGCAATGTTTATTTTAATATTGCTACCGCTGTTGTGAACGTAGAAAATTTCACCTCTTAGTAATACCTTTCGTTGATTGGCTGTTTTATTTAATAACATTTGATTTTTTTTTTTTTGGCAATTATTAAACATGCCTGGCATCGCTAGCCAGTTCCCAAGTTCTGTAGTAATAATGTGAAGGAAAACTAAGAGCTGTTAAGTTGAAAAATAATGTACCGTATTTTCGCGTAATAACGCTCATGAGCGTTATTTAGAAAATTGCGACCCTTAAAAATAACATATGGTTTCAAAATAACGCTCATGTACGTCCCAAAATAACGCGCCCTATAATAAAAGGTGCTTATTCATAGTAAGGTTTAAAAATATTCCGAAACAAGAGTTGGTACTAAGTAAACTTTGTTCTTCAGATCATCTCGATCTGAAGAAAAATTTAATTAAAGCTCGAAAGTAAGTTTACTTAGTACCAACTCTTGTTTCGGAATATCTTTTGTTTGTTTATTTTAATATAAGGAAATACTTAGAAACTTTATATTTGTTTCAAAATAACGCTCATGCGCGTATTCTAACAGCTAAATAACGCGTTATTACGCAAAAATACGGTAACACAAATTCCAGAATTAGATGACCTCTACACTGTTCTCAAAAAGAGTTTAATGAATTTCAAGACATCGAATGAAGCGACATTTTCCTTCGATGACTATCATAAACACACATTTCTTCGTAATGGGACATTAATCGTAATAACGGATATATCCCCGTTTGTTGTGAGGTACCCTTTTCAAATACCAGCGGTAAGTACTGTACATGTATTACAATTTAATTTCATACATAGCTCATTAATTTTCCTGTCTGTTGTTATAGTAAAATATAGGCTTTTATGAAATTTAAATATTTATGAGATGCCGCATTCTAGTGGCTTTTGGGTTTTGCTCTGGGAAGATGTTCATAAAAGCTTCGAGAAGTTACAAACTTGCAATTTTTATTTTGCTTCTAAAATTAACTGAGAAGAACAAAAATTGAGAATGAATTCCAGTTTAATAAATTTATAGATAGAACAGATTCAAACGATCGAGACGAATGCTATTTTGATCTTAACATACAAATAAAGGGTAAAAAAGCATATGGAGACTGGACTCTCAAAGAGGTTTCTAAGAGATATATAATGATGCATTTGATTCTACCGAATCAATGTCGATATTTGAAATAGAAGAAATTTTTAAATTAGAACCTCCACTTAACGATGATGATTTAAAACGTTTTGCAACACCTTCGAGAAAAGATAATTATTTTTCACAATGAGGTTACCACAAATAAGGCAACTGCACAAGAATTTATCTCAGCCTTCCTATCTTTAGTAGTTAGCCACGTACGAGCACGTAATGGTCCATCAACACGATTAATAGTGAAGGTTGAACTCGATGGAAGCCGTGACTACGGTGTTTTGGATTATGGTATCTACGTACAAAAAATCCCTATTTTGGTGACAGAAAATAAATAATATGAAAATGAGAAGGGCATTGCATAAACTCTAGTACAAATTCGGAATCATTGCTCGGCGAGCGAAAACGATTCGAACAAACGATGTTTGGCATCGTGACATCAGGTTGTTCTTGGCGTTTTATCCAATGGAATGGAACATTAGAATCTTCAAAGCAGAGATAACTCAAGAGTACCCTTGTATTTTTGAAAATGAAGCCAAGACGGGTATTATAAGCACAAGCCAACTCATTGGACAAAGAGGAAACAACGATGATGCAACTCATTGGACAAAGAGGAAACCACGATGATGCAATGGTGATAAGTTAGAATAGGTTGAATATTTTTCATATTAGCATTCTTATTTTAAGTATATGACTAGGATGAGGATCTCTTGCAGTATATGTGACACCATTAATAAAACGTATTATTGATGAATAAGTGTCACCTATACTGCAAGAGATCCTATGGCTAATAGTGATTAATAAAAAAAAGTCTTAAAAATGATGATTTGTTGCGTGACAAAATTACAGCATTTTAGTTTTTGATTATACGTTGATCTATTAATTATTATATGATTGAATTTATAGCAATCACGGTTTGCGTAGTAACAGAATTAAGTTTCTCTACGTGTAGTTGGATTAATTTTTTGTATTGGATTACTATGTAAAATTCTCATGCAAGGATCTTTTATTAAAAATCGTCAATTCGATATTTTATTATTATTAATGCATACTTTGTTATTATTTTTAACAAAGAAAATACCATTCGTTAAGAACCTACTATCCGGAAGAGAAAATTTAGTAAGATAGAAACAGATAAAATAAGACGGGTGAAGTCTTTTATTGCATCGATGCTTTCTAAATTAGATCACGTGTCGAAGGTCAAGTGGTTGGTACTTTTTCACAATTATAAAAACAGCTATTAGACTTACCTGCAGTTGATTCATCATATAACTAATAATAAGCTTTTCCATGATTTCTCATTATTTGTTTACTGTAATTAGCAAACTTCACACTACATAAAAAAATATTATTGGTGGTAAATAGTAAAAATAAAGAATTTAAAGAAATTTTGCATGATAGGATCATAGCGATAATAATTTGAAAAATGTAGTAATTCATCATATCTGTTAATATATAATTTCTATAAGATTCTTTTAAATTTTTTTTTAAAAAAACTGGTTTCTTTTCACAGCTATAAGGTTTATGTTTATTCTTAATCTTGCCTTTTATTGTTATAATTATTTAGAGTAGCATCTGGTTTGTAGATAATAGTTTCATATTAGCCTGAATTTATTAAAACCGATAAGTAAAATTTATATTAAAATTACATATTGAAGTAATCAATCTTAAAATTCACATCTACTAGCAAAATAAATAACCGACTTTGTACTTCAAAATCTTCTAATTTCTTTCTTACGGTGATATTTATTATTATTTTATAATTTTACTTTTTACTAATGTCGATATATATGTCGTGCCTCAGACTATCGCTTACCTCAGATTAAGGGTGTTCTCAAGCAGCACGCTAGATGTGATTATCTATTGAAATAGTGCTTAACTATTATGACGTTATTAATTAGACCATTTTTAAGACCCGATAGTATGGATGTTGAATGGATGATAATATGATTGAAATATGCTCACGTATCTTCCTCAATGCGATTAATTTATGATCGTGTTGGTGCTCAAGTATCACGATTAATTAAAATATTGAATGCTTGGCAAACATATTCTCATTTAGCAACTATTGTTTTACAAATCGAAATAATAATAATAATAAAAAAAATGAAAACGATGGATCAACGAAAGGATAAAGCAATATACGACACCCAATTTCTATTTCTTCTTTTTTCAGAATTTACTACAAACTAATAGAATACAAAAAAATTATTCACGGCGAAGATTTTTAGCTTAAGTATTAATTCGTCGACGTTGGTAACGATTTAAAGATCTATAACGATAATGCACTTGAACAATTCGTTTGGGCCTATTAAACACCCTTGATCGGTTAAACGAATTTTCTTTAATAAAATTTTTCTTTCTGACGTATTAAACTTTTATTTTTTTACTAATAAAAATTTATTTTTAGACCCGTTCGGGTAAGGATGAAGGCATAATTTAGGCTAATTATTGTCGATCACCTTTAATGCATCAAAAACGTAACTTTAATATCGGGTTTCTGATGGTAAGTGCATACTTTCGTGTAACATTAACAAACAGTTATCATCCAGTCAAATTGGAGTATTTCAATTCTTTAGCTGTTTTAGCTGTTTCGTAAAAATGCCGAAAGGAAAAAAACAAAATTTAAAAAATCCAATGCTAGGAAATTTTCCACCTCCAAACCTTTCATTAGCGAATATGGAAGATGATCCTCCTGATTTTGATTTACCTGAGGTTCCGCCTTTCACTAAAATTGCTACTGACGATAGTGCTTACAAAACGTAAGCTGAAAAAGAATGATTTTACAAAAATTTTTGATTTAATTCTTCTATTTTAAATAATTTATACTCTTTATTTATATAAAGTTGGGTATGTTTGTACCCCGTTTATTTTGATTCAACAAAAACACATCAAGAAGGAAGAAGAGTTGTAAGAGAACTCGCGGTACCAAATCCTTTAGCGAAGGATCTCGCCGAATCTATAAAGATTTTGGGTTTATCCTGTGTCTTTGAGGTATAATTTGCAATTTCATTAAAATTTAAATTATTTATTCGTAATTCTTTAAATTATCTTTATCATTCTTGGATTGCATGAATATATGTATTATTTATTAAAAGCCGCATAAAACACATCCCAGAAATTGGGTTAACCCTGGAAGGGTACGAGTACAATTATTTAATGAACAAAAAATTCCATTAAATAGTAATATTCCGACACGTAAGTTTCGATTTATATGTTTTAATCACCAATAAATGCTTTTACTGAAATTCTTTGGAAAAAAGGGAAAGAATTGATTAAACAAGCAGCATCGGTATTGTCAGAGGTTCAAAAAAATAATCCACAACAATTTCCGCCTAGTCATTCTCCAGCAATATCTAGAGGTATATTGAAAGAAGGAAAGAGTAACGATTCTGGATCTACGGCCAGTTCTTCAACTTCAGTAACAGGACAGGCTGCTTCAGGAAGTGGATCAAATACTTCAACTGCTTCACCTTCGAAAAAGAAGGGAAGAAAAGGTCGAAAATGATAGGTAAATCTTTCATACACATAGTACATTGTTGAAACAAAATCAGTATTAAAACTGACTGTACGAACTTGTATTATATATTATATTAATATAATAAATATCGAACATGAAAATATTTGAACTTGTTTTCTGAACAAATCGAAAATCTATATTTTAGTAAATATGTACTAAAGAAAAGAAGGCTATGTAAAATACAAATATTGTGATATACATGATAAGATGTCAATAATATAATAACTATGGATAGGATTTAGCCTAGATACTACTGGTAGTATATTTATCAAAATTCATTAAAATTTAGAAAATTGTAAATTTAAATACAAAATCAAATAAATACTATAGTTTAATTTTATTCAATTTGCTTTTAAATTTATAAATTTTTTAGAAACAATTTTTTTCTAAACTCTTATTTTTGTAATTTTTTAATAGGATTTATTAACTTTGTGCACCCTATAGTAACAAATACAAACGATAATTAGGATTAGGGTTAGGGTTAGGGTTAGGGTAGGGTTAGTGTTGGGATTAGAGTTAGATTTAGAATTTAAACATCGCGAGAGGTGCATTTTTTGTTAAAAATGCAACAGGAGTTACCTAGTAAAATTTTGAGAATGCAACAGGGTTACTCTAGTAAAATTTTAAGAAACATAAAGGGGTGCACTTCTGTGCAGGTGCACAAAATTATTAAACCCTTTTAATATACTACTATATAGTAGGATACTATTAGAAAAATCAAATAGTCAATAATTAGTAGGATACTATTAAAAAAAAATCAAACAATCAATAATTATTAAATTTTGTAGATTAAAAGTTTAATAATTGTATATAAAAATTTAGAAAACTTTTTATATTTAAAAATTATTATTAGTTATATAGTACAGTAGTAATAATTATTATTAGTTATATAGTACAGTAGTAATAATTATTATTTATATCATAAAGCTTTTTTTTTTACCAGTGGTACTACAAAAAAGTTTTTAACTCTAAGCAAACGTTTTTAATTTTTGATTATTTAATACTAAGTAAAATAAATAGGATTTAATCTAACTTTTTATATTATTTTGACTTTATTATTGTCATTATAATAATTATAATTATGCTGAGATCCAGGGTCTCTATTTAAATCTCTAAAATCCACATATACTCTTTTATTAATAACCTTAACCTTAAACCCTAACCAAACTATAAAAAAAAATACCCCTAAAAAAACTCTCTAAACTTTTATAATTTCATGATAAAATAATTTAAATTCTCAGCATAAGCCAATCTCAGTAACATTGATTTTTCAAAAAAAATTTTTTCATGCATTTTTTGCAGTTGCATAAGTTTGTACTATGTAAGTGCAATGTGCATATAATAAGTGTATACCGCGAAATAACGCGCAGGGGTGTAATTTCGAATTTCGGCCTAAATTAGGTCAAAAATCAAATTAACGCCCTGATCGTTATTTCGCGCTTATAGGTAGTTAAAATTTGAGCAAAGTTGAATCACTAGTTGTAAAAAAAAAGCTTTAGAGTTAAATAATTTAACTTTTTTTTACTATATACGTATATATATAGTAAATTTATATAGTAAATTATATAGTAAATATTTTTGAAAAAGTTACTGTTAATAAAATTGTTTATTTTATTAATAAAATAATTAAAATAATTTTATTATTTATTAATCCTATAATCTAATAATTATATTAAATTAAAAAAATTAAGGCTGGTGCAAAAAGATTTGTACATAAAATGGCTATGATTAAAATATATATATTTTTTTTTGTACAAATTGATCTTTTGTTACTATTTAATTTAAATAGTTCACACATGAGGAGTATCGTATAATCTATCTCCGGCATCGCCTACAAAAATAATTGGATGTTGATCAATTTATAATTTTCGAACTTACTAATAAGGAGATAACCAAAATAACACACCTAAGCCAGGTACAACGTAGCTTTTTTATAAAAAAAAATAAAGTAAATAAATAATTATTAATTAACTAAATAATTAAAATATTTTATAATTGAAGATTGAATTATAAAATTTAAAATTAAAAATTACCCGTGGTCATCTAAAACTTCATCAATTTCACCAACAAAAACTTCAACATCTGGATGATTTTTTATTAAATTTTCAATACCCTGTAAAAAAAGAAGTAAAATAAATAGAAATAAAATGTAAAGTTAGCAAGAAGTTTGTGATTTAATAAAATTATGTTAGTGAATTACCTGACGTGATGCAACTATGGTAATAAATTTGATTTTTGATTTAATGCCCCAATCTTTAAGAATGCTGGTTGCGGCAACAGCGGTTCCCCCTGTAGCTATCATTGGTTCTAAAACTATAACCTGTTCAACATTGGGTTCTGAAGGCAACTTATTATAATATTCTACGGGTTGAAGTGATAGCTATATACGTAGAAAATAACATTAGCAAATTGTTCAAGGTAATATGTAACGATTAAAATCGGGTTAATCGATTATAATCAATGGATTTTTAATCGATAGGGTGTTACTAATCGATTAGTAATGCAATTAATTATAATCGACTTATAACGATTTTAACGATTTTTATAAAATTCATTAAATTTTCTCGACTACTAATCCAAATTGGTTCGAATTTTTATTTTAGATAATATACGTGTTCATTTATAACATAATAAAATTTCAACTAATTTGAATTAATAGTTCTTGAGAAATCGCTTGTCTATGATGATCAATTGTTTTAAACAAATTGACTATTGTATACAAACGATTCTCAAAAAAAAAAACTATCAATCCAAATTAACTGAAATTTTATTATGTTATAAATATCTACAGTAAAAATTTGAGCTGATTTGGTTCAATAGTTATAGAAAAAATCGCTGTCAAAATTCGAGAAAATTAAACGAATTTTTGTTTTATATCGCTAGTAATCACTAACGATAATAATCGAAAGGGGTGCTATATATCGATTATAATCTAGGGATTGTTATCGATATATATCACCTCTAAAAATTCCTGATGTAAGATCAGAACTGTGTTGTTATGATCCTTTTCATATGAATGAACATTACCCTTTCTCTGAAAATCCCGAGATGCAGGACTCTAGCTGATGGAATTAAGTCCTGAAGAACTATATTTAAATAAATCAATTAAATTTGGTATAATAGAAATGCAATTTAAATTTTAAATGGATAATTCTAACCATCGACAAAAATAAGACCTGATCTTAAGATAGGCACTAGCCCGATTGTAGTGGCTAATTCAGTCCCTGTATAAGTGGTTAAAGGACTTTCCAACTATGGATGTATGTTTTGTATAAAAAAAACAATATGATAAAATTCTTTAAATTATTTCATAAATTTGAAGTGAGGTATGAACTTGCAATATTATAATAGAATGCATTAAAATAAACGATAAAATTACTTACAGGGCTCGTAGACTTTGTAGGTAAATCGGCAGTAGCTTCATACGCAAGAAGTTGCCCAATTTCGCGCATAAGCTCACGAACCAGCTTTGGTTTAGTGTTTTTATTACGAAGAATTGAAATTTTGTGAGCAACAAGAGGGTGTGAAGAAACTCGTATATTGGCCATTTTTCTGAGTCTGATAGCACTGGATTATCTAACAGTGTTTATATATCTTTTTCGGTATAGAATCACATGAAATTTGATATTAACTACCGGGACATCGGTATTGCTGTTTTTGACGAATCCGAGATGGCATAGCGATAATGACCAGATTATCTGATTAAATAAAGCAAGTGAAGAACAAAAAAGAAGTTTCGAATGATAAATTTATCTAATAGCTAACGAAACTTTGAAAAAGATTTATTCATATAGGGAAGAGTTATGCTAGCGTTAAATAAAATTTACAGTAATTCGAGCCATATCACATGACTACGCAAGTTTCGTTTATTTTGATGATACTTGGAACACGGTTGAGAATTAACACTTTGGGCTTTCAAGATTCCAATCCCTAAAGATTTGATAAATTCCGAAATATAGCTTCCCGTGGAGACTTCCATATAAGTATTACGCAACTGGTAATAGTAAGCTAAATTTTATAAATAGTAGCGACCCAAAATAGTATTTATGATTTATAATACGGTTAGAGATCATAATGATTGCTAAAAAAAATAGCTCAAGTATCGTCCTATCCTTATTTGGGATAAACCAAACTAAATTTTTACATGTAAAAACTTGGGATTTCTCAACAAAAAAGAAAAAATATATATATTTCATAAAACCTTTCCTCCAGCTATTCGTCCTCTTAACAATTATACAAATAATTCACTTGTCCTTCGAGATTAACGACACGATATTCATCGCAACAGCCATATTTGCTACACAATTGTTAAGCAATAACTATAAACGAGGCAGTAAATATTTATATTATTTCTGAGCGTCTTTTATTGCTGTAAAAGTTTCTAGTGCATAGTTAATTATTCTTTTGGTATCGACGAAGGTCTCGCTAAAGTTCCATATCATAACAAAAAAAGAGAATATGTTTGAACAGTCTTTTTTGATTACTTTATTAATGGTTGCACAATCAATTGATCGTGGTCAATACTTCTTAGCTTTTTCAAACAGCTGGAATGCCAATCACACATGTGCTTTTTACTACGCAAGACTCCAATATAACGAATTTACTGGCAACACTTAAACACGTGTTACTGGCTTAACTATAATAGTGTTTGAATTGAATTCAATCATTAGATTATCAATCTTTGAACTTGGATATACCTGATTAAAAGTCAAATATGTAACGAATGAACGAATATTTATTTAATGAATAATTAATGGTTTTTGACACTATATTTACTTAATGGGATATATATTTGGATTTTAGTTTTGATCCCAAACTAGGTAGAAATACCGATTCCCAAACCAAACTAGGTAGTAATGCCGTAACTAAAAAAGAGTTTGGGTCGCAACCTTAAACAGTCTACATTTGGTTGGGTTATTCATCAGTCTATGTTCGTATGTGCGAGTCTCTAATTACATAACTGAATTATTATTCAGTTCGATATTTTGACATTCATTTGGACAATCTCAGATTTCAAATACGGTACTGATAATTCTTTACAACATTTGAGATGCTCATATCTCTACATTAATTTGAGGCTATGTCCTTATTGCACTTAATTAATATTCATTAGAAACCTATCGTCATGAATAAAAGAAAAAAAGGCTGATTACATATTATATTCTATATCTTCTCATCTAATACAAATCTTAATATTCAGGGTATTCATTCAATAAAGATAGTTATAAATGGGTGACAACTTATGATCCTACAAATTCAATCCATTCCATATCACAGTCAACCTCGACTACCAGTCCAGTCTTGATCCCTTTAAATAATTCATCAAACACTACCGTAAATTTCGGTGCAAGGTACCCGGGTATTTTACATTCCACGTAACAACAAACCTTGATTTATATCCCGGGTATATTGTATGGCAGGGGTATATTACGTGGGGGTATCTTGTAAGGAGCGTATATTAGCCCATAAGTAAAAAAAAAATTATTATTAGTAAATCGGCCTTTGATTTGTATCCGTAACATTGGTCTAATTATCATAGTGGAATTGCAAAACTTATATTATTATCAACAGTTGCAATAATTGTTATTCATATACCATAAAGTCGTGAAATAACGCTTATGAACGCTGTTTTGGAAATAAAATCCTTTAAAAATATTGTATTTTAGTTTAAAATAATGCCCAGGCGCGTTTCGAAATAATGCTCACTAGGGGGATTGAAAATCTTTACCCGTAACCCGTCAAACACTTTCATCAACCGGGTACCCGAAATTAAAACCGGATACCCGATTAAAACGGGTTATCCGTTATCCCATCCAAAAAAATTTGGTACTAAAAAACGATTAGACGGACTATATGAAATTTCAACATAAACATATCCTGCGTTATGAATTTTACATAATTGAAATATCATAAAGCATTTTTGGTTTAGTCTTTCAGGTAAGGCCTCAAAATTTTGTTCACAGTTGCACGTATCTCATGTAACGGCACATAAAAACCAATTATTTACACGAGTAAAACATTGATTGTAATAGATTACAGTTGTTTTCATAAATTCTGGGATAGCTGAAAGCCAAATTGATAAGTTGCCGAGTCGAAATTAATAAGCTATCAAAATGAGAACTTACCTATTCATTCATTGGCAATTTTCCAGAATTTACGAATACAGTCTAAAATTCTAGCCCATAACAATTTCGGATCACCCGATTAGTAAAAGGTGCTAAAAGTCTAACCCGGTTGACAAAAATTTCGGGTCGGGTGATCGGGTACACGGTTACCCGGATGGCTGTTTGGATATGTATTAGCAGATTTGATATATGTACTTTAGGTTAAAATTTTGGCTTTTTATTTCAAAATAATGTATATGGGCATCTCGAAATAACGTGCAAGTGGATAAAATAACGCGTTATTTCGCGATTATACGGTAATCAAAAATAAATATCTTATTAATGTTGTTACTTTACTAATTTACAATCAATACGTTAATATTTAATTATCATAACTAACCTCACTATAATTTGATCTTTTTTAGCTATTCTTAAAAATTGTAATTGTCAAAAAGAAAGTTGAATTAAATTTCATTTTGCAGCTTATTATTGGACATGCCCTCTAGGATTTAGTTTATAATAAAAATTTTAATAAAAGTAAATAAATTTACTATAACTTTAAGCTAAGATCCATTCATAACCTACATATTAACTTTAAATTTTACAAGTAACTATGTCAAGTGAAAAAACACCTCATTTTTAAGTTAAAATTTAGCAATTTTTGTAACTTAAAAATACATTTTTGTTAAAAAAATATATATTTGTCAATTTTAAAAAGAAATTATATGTAAAAAAATTTAGTTTACTTAGTGGCTTATTATTTTAGTAAAAAAATAAGCTGGTCGAAATCAAAAATATTTTTCTAATATCTTCAAATAATCAGCCTAGATGATAGCAGGCCGATAGGTTGTGGCTATAAACATATTAAAAATTGTTTATAACCAACAGCCTATTGGCCTGCTATCATCTATATGAAGATATTAGAAAAATATTTTTGATTTAAACCAGTGCTATATACTAAAAGTAAAAATCACAGATTTTTATATAACCCCTTTTTTCTTTTTTTATTAAAGATAATGTCTATGTAAAAAATTGAGTTAAAGTTTTTGTGAAAAAAATTTTTTTAAAAACTTTAACTCGATTTTTTGCCTAGGAAAATGGTGTTATTGTTATAAAATTTCATGCTTAACAAACTTTACTTAAGAGCCCAAATTAGATTATCTTAGAAAAGGGTTATATAAAAAAACTGTAATTTTTACTATTACTGTAGTAAAGATAACTTATTTTTTTTTACTAGAGAACTTATTTTAGCCATTAAGTAAACTTGTTCAGAATAAAATTTTACACATAATACTTTTTTAATATTGTAATATATAAATGTTTCGAAATTTCTATAGGATCTTAAAATTTTTCGATTTCGTAATGTTACAGTGATTTTTTTATCTGCACAATAATTTAGCATACATTTATTAGTTAGAATTATATGAATTATAAAGAAGACGAGCTCGGTGCAATAAATAAATAAATAAATAAAATAAAATAGACAAATAAACGAAGTTTCTTTATAAAAAAAACGATAGATGGTTCATGTATACATATATAATTATTATGAATACCATTCGTATAACATGAACCTGGCATGACAGTCGTGTGCATGCCATTACAATGCGTTGAAAATATACTGTTTGCATTTCTTTGTTAGCTACTGTTAGAATAGTATTTGATATAATTAATCAAAAATTTTATTACAGTATATCGATATTAACTTATGGCATGCATATGAATTTAGCAAATAGCATGTCAAGTTAATGTCAAATTATTTTATAGGCGCAAGGTTTGCTATGCCATAAAGACTTTAAGCTCACATAGTACAATACATTGAATAATATGAACTGAATAAAAATTAAATTTAACGAACTAAAAAAATTGATCAATATCTAAAATAGACAAAAAACCTTTTTTTTTTAAACATAGAATTAAAATAAAAAAAATTTTCTCCGAATTTAATTGCATGGTTGTCGAGATATTGCTAACGCTATCTTAGATGCTAGGAAAAGTTGGACACTCTGGATTGGACCGGGTATCATCATAACAATAATGCACGAGAAGCAACATCAGTTGGTGGTTTTCTGCCTGCTCGAAGCAGCCAAATTAGGAGATTATCCTATGAAATGACAAATTTTGTATAAGGTTGGATTAATGATATTCTAAAAGGGGGCTTTTTTTATATATTTATTGATTGGTATCTTTAATTGAGTGCGATTTTTTTTACTCGTGATCCGTCAAACATGCATACAAGCAAATAAGACATGTACAAATTAATTCGAAGCATTAAAGGAGGAAGACGTCTAGTGTGAAAAGCGTGGTTTATCTATAATTTCTTCGATCTTTCACTTATAGATGCTATTTCATTATATCCAAGAAAGTGTCTCATAAGTTATGATATTTTCAAACGAAATAACGCGTTACTTCGAATTTTGGCCTGAATTAAGATTAATTCTGGCCAAAATTCGAAATTACACCCCTGCGCGTTTTTTCGCGAAAATACGTATGCCTAAGTCATGTGCAGTAAAAATACTAACACCACCAAAAATAATGTGTTCCAATTTTATAATAAAGACATTTGAAATGACGTTCCGATGAATGCAAAAAGTTATGCGAAATTCAGTCATTATACAAAAGTTTTGATCTGATTTATTAACATAGTATGTATTACACGACTGTTTCAAAACTTTAATATACCCTGTCAATTTATCAATAAAATAACTAACAATCCATAAATATTTTATAAAGTCTATCTCATGTTTTAAATAAAATAATGATATAAAGTCTCTTAAAAAAAAGAAAAGAAAATGATAAATGATATTAGAAAAAAAATTGTAAAATGATTTCTACTCTATCTATTCGATTCTTCACAATTAATCAATCTTTTCGCCATGTTCTGAATCACTATGCCGTCTTGTTTTTCTTATCTTTTGATGAGGCGTTGCATTCAATTGTTGATAAAATCGATAACTTGGAGGCACAAGAGAAGGCCAGTTTACAAAATCAGATCCATGTACCACAATATAGCGAATAAGGAATGTAATAGCAAGAAAATCGATGACCATGATGAGACGTATTAAATAAGCAAGTTCTATAAATTAAAATTACAAATAAATGTAAATTTTCGGTTGGTAATAATGTTACTTGCACTAAGAAACAATACCTACCAGATTTTGGAATCATGTATAAAAATAAAAAGAAAATAATGCATGCTACTAGTATTTGAGGAATCTATATTGACCGAATGATTTAGACACTATAAACAATGAAAGTAAGAGGTCATTACATAACACGATAAATTTATTGACTTACTAATTTAACTTGTAATGACCGATTATCAACGAACGGTGATGTGCCGAACTCAACTTCATAATTACCCATTAATAAATCATATGCATCCTAAATTTTATAGAATTTTATAGATAAAATCATTTATCTATTTAAGAAATGTCATAATTGTTTACAAATATAAGAAACTGACCTGTCGTGACCCATCCATAAAATTATTCTTAACATAACGTGTAATAGCATTTTGTAAGTCCATAGCAGCCCCTTGCTTGGTCCTCTTACCGGTTCTTTAAATTACAGTTTTAAAATTTTAAGTTTTGAAAAAGTAAATAGATTGAAATGTAATCAAAGAAAATACCTAGTATAATCAGTTTTCATTGCAGGTGTTCCAGAGTATGGACAACTAATAGCATCAGCATTATCTGCCCAGGCTGGATTAAAAATTATTATTATAATCAGGATTCCGGTCATTAAAAGAAAATTAACGAGATGAAAAATCTCGGATATTAATTTTGTTCACATAGAAAAAGTTGCTTAAAGTACCTACCATTTCTAAACTTTTCCATGAAATCACCAATTTCTTCAATTCGTTCTTTGTTGCTCAGCAAACCAACATCTCGCAACTGTTGGGTTAGCATCCATTTAGCTAAAGTAGATTGTACGACATTCGTACGATCGAGACAATCCATGCAATTAGTACGAACTACTGATGACTGAGATTTGTAAACAACATTATTATTTTCCGATTCTTCACTATGGAAATAACTAATAATAAATATAAGTATAATGAGTGCTAAAACATGTTAAGAAAAATAAGTCGTGTAAAAAAAAATTTGTATAAACCTTTGTTGTATCAATTCTTCTTCAATAGAGTCAACTAAAATTTGAATCCTATCCCATTGCATTTTTCGACATTCGTGATGAAAATCAAAATGACGATAAGTCAATCTAGGATCATCTAATTGCTTAACTGCCTTCTCAAAAGCATCTCCAACCGGTAATTCATAACCTGTCTTATTACAAAGGTTGACTAGGATTTGATTTCCATATATTTTAGTTTGTTCATCAAAGTGTCGGCGAATTGCCTCGTTCTACAATTGACATATATGATATATGAATAATAATAAAATATATATATAATTGAAAATCAACTAAATAAGGAGATAATTGTCTTACCATATTTGGTGTATCCATAATTTGCAATCTTGGTGTGTACTTTATATTGGTAACTTGTGCCCAATAAATTGGGACTGACCCACGTGTCTGAACATAAGATAACTTAATTTTTCCCTCAAGTGAAGTAATCGTACGGCCATCCGCAGGAGGATCCAACAATATTATCTGCTCTGTTTCATTAAAGTTAGATACATTTCCTTCTGCGTCAATACCACGCGAAAAAAAACGCGTTCCTGGTACATACAAACAAAAAGAGCCATGAGAGATGAAATAAAATATACGTTCTGAACTCTTTTAATTTAATGTAGTGTTAAATACGAACCTGCACGATGTCTACTTCTACGAGAGATTAGAGAAAATATAATGTCTCTGTTATTTATTCTTGCAGGCCAGATTGAGATGACTAAGTACATAAAGATGGAAATAAAGGTTAAAGTTATAAAAATTGCATAATAATTAATAATGAATACTATTGACTTACATCCAAAAATCACTGGAAGGATAAAATCGCTTAACTAATATAAAAAAAAAATATTTATATTATTCCTGCAAATTAAATATGACTAGTTTATGCAATAATAAATAACTTAAAATTGGAAACTTACATCCTGATCAGGATTGTTAACTGTGAAGTTAATCAATTTAGATTGCAAGTAACGATTCCAGAAAAACCTATCATCAGCCTTTCAATCACACAAAAAATAGATAACTTAGTCTTACTTTATACATCCAAAATAATGCTAAATAAAGCATTAATACAGTATAAAATAGTAAAAAATAACAATACCCTTTGCCACAAAGGTTTTGATGCCAAATCACCTAATTGTGATTGCCTTTGTAAAGAGTGTGTCAAATCATACGTATATGAAAAATGATAGGCCCCACATTTAAGCAAATTTTCAACAAGTGACAAATAACGTTTCTCATCTTGCGCCTTAATTAAAAAAAATATATATATCATTATATATTATTGAAATTTTTATTTCGGAATAATCAATATAGTACCTGTTGTCCAGATAAGCGGTGATTATTTTTTGCGAAAGGAAGAATTCGAAACTGATCAGCCTGAAAAATATCGTGTTTTCCTATCCTTCCGATACGTTCTCGGCCAGTAATTACGATAAGATATTCGCCTGATATCGGATCATAAAATTAATCAAAGATATTATAATGATTAAAAATGATTACTTGACCTACCAGATAATAGTTTTATAACACCAAAAACGCCATATATTGTTAGAGCTTCAGAATTAGCATTTGGAATCAATGATTCCCGATCTTTTTAATATAATAATAGTTAAAAATAAACATATATATATATATTTATTCGAAAACACAAAATAAAATATTATAAGCTTATACAAATACCACTAAGCATTAAAGAGCCGGTATTTCTGTTTATGACCAGAGTGTGAGCTAGTATAGTTGGGTCAAGGTAGTATGGTACAAGAATGTACGAGTCATTTGTAGCATATCTATTACGAAATATTTTTCAAGGCGAGCCAAAGGTTAACTGTCGAATGTGTTATATAACATTAGATCCAACTCACGATCCGTTATCCATTTGCATTTTTAAATTTAACAGATATTGGGATATCCATTTTGTTTACAATGTTATAATAAATTTAAAAAAGCTAACGGATATATGGATCGCATCTCTACCCGCCACCCTTATAACCTACAAGCTTAACGATTCATGTACCATTGTGAACGAATGTGCAATTTGTATTATCAAAATAAAGTCTTAAGTTACTCGTGAGATAATGTAAACGTTTTATATTACAAAATTACGATGCAATCTATTTATGTTGTGCTTCTGTGGCGCAGAAGACCAAAGTAGAATGTATTGGACAGCATTGTAGTCATATGATAAATGCATTTTGCATCGTTTTTACTGGCTACTGATTGCA
Source organism: Gigaspora rosea (assembly GCA_003550325.1). Taxonomy (NCBI): domain Eukaryota; kingdom Fungi; phylum Glomeromycota; class Glomeromycetes; order Diversisporales; family Gigasporaceae; genus Gigaspora; species Gigaspora rosea. The sequence continues at coordinate 24,903 of QKWP01002509.1, read as the reverse complement.
GATACCATTACATATGTATACCTTTCTTTTTATAGATTCGAAACTAATTAATGTCCAATGTCTAAGACAGCATTTTTATTTATCATTACGTGCCATAAAAATAAGACAAAATTTACAGATTCTCAATTGTGATTGGCTAAGAGCATCAACCAAAAATTTAGGCGGGAGAAAGGTCATCTGATTGGCTAATAATTTCAATTTTAGAAAAAAGAAACAACACAATAAAATAAAAAGAGCTATATAGGTTTTATTGACTCCATAGTTGATAGCTAAAAAAGATCTTTACTTCTCATCCATTTGTAAAAGCCAGCTTAGACCGCACATAAATAAAATTGGTTCTTGTAATCCGGCCATGTGACTTTTTTTAAAAAAAAGCAAGTTTTTTTTTTTTATAATAATATGTAATACGTAGCCGTAGTGCATACATTTTTTACCAGGTCAAACGTTTATACCGACTTCTGATGTTCATGGCTTTTGAGTTGTTATGTCAAATAGACAAAGGCCTTATTTGATGGTTATCAATTTGACAACAAATTTTACATTAGGCCATGCAAACAAATAAAATTGTTTCTCGTTACCCAGCCGGGTTACTTTTTTAGAAAAGTTAAAAATTTTTTTTGAAAAAAAATTTTATAAAAATTTTTATATTAAAAAAATTTTTAAATATAACATTTTTTGCCGGCCGGCCGGATCCTATTTGCTTGTCCCATGTAACGAGAAACAACTAATTTAGTTTGCATGGCCTTAGAGTGCGGCCTGAAAACCTGGAGTGAAAACTTAACAATGAATTTAAAAGGATGAATATGATATTATAAAGTTGAAAATATTATAAAAAAGGCATTAAAGTTGAAAAAGACAAATCTTCTGATATTATCGAGAATTAGCAGATATGGTCCTGCTAACAGATATAAAAAATTTGGATTAAAAAGAACAAACACAAGATCTTCGAATATTATCAAGAATTGGCAAATATAGGCATTGTTATCAATAGAATTGAAGTTAAAAAAAGATGAGTACAAGACCTTTTGATATTATTTATCCAAAATTAGTACTGCTTATTTCACCAATAGTCATTTTATCAAAGTTTATTTAGTCAATATTATACAGAGTTAGGGTTAGTATTTGATTAGTTAAAAGTACCGGTATATATTTTTAATAAATTGTTACTTGGTATAATGTTAGCTAAATAAGCTATTAATAAAATAATTATTAGTAAAATAAAGCAGTTCCATTAAAAATTAATAAATATATAATATTGAAAATTGTTATTAATATTGAATTGGAGTTAAAAAAGACAAATACAAGGTCTTAAGATATTTCAAACATCACTAATAATATTTGAATAAACCTAAACTAAACTGAACTTTAGTTTAGTTTAATTTTGAATTAAACCTGAACTTGAATGTTTTTTAAATACTGTTCAAGTTTAGTTTAGCATTGAAATTTTAGTATTAGTTCAAATTCAGTTCAAATTTAGTTTAAAGTTTATAAACATATATATTTAGATTTAGTTTTAATATCTGGGTTATGATTTTCTTAGTAGCTACTAATTTAAATTAGTTAAATTTTTGCTATAAATAAATATGATATTAGGCTACAATATACTAAAATTTTGTATATTTAAATTAGTAAAATTATAAGTAATTTTTTTACAAAAATTATTTATAATTTTTAAACATTTCTTAAGAGCTACTAATCCAAATTGTACAAATTTTAGTATATTATAGTTCAAATATTACATTTATTTACAATAAAAATTTTAGCTAATTTGGATTAATAGCTGTTAAAAAAATCATAGCTAGGTATAAATATAAATTTAAATATTATAAAAAAATTATAAATTTATATTTATATTTAGTTATGATTATTTTTAACAACTAATTATCAAAATTAGCTAAATTTTTACTATAAATAGGAGGTTGGCTAAAGCAGAGTGAATTTTGGTTAGGGTTAGGGTTACCTTTTTGATGCAATTATATTATATAGATATCAATAATGTAATTTATGCAGCGTGTAGATCATATATTGAATTAACTCCGCTTTAGTCGACCTCTATAAATAGCTATAATATTGAGCTACAATATGCCAAAATTTTGTATAATTTTGATTAGTAGTTTTTAAAAAATTATTTAAAAGCTATAAGTGATAGTTTAAAAAATTATTTATAGTTTTAAACAATTTTTTAAGAACTATTAATTCAAATTATAAAAAATTTTAGTATATTGTAACATAATATTATATTTATTTATAGTAAAAATCTTAGCTAATTTGGATTAGAAAAATAACAAAAATCAGATAATTTTTTAGAAAAAAAAAAGTAAAAAAGTTAAAATTATATATAAGGAATTTAATTTAGTCTATGTTATTATAAATAATGTAAAGTCAAATAATATTAAAATTCTATAATTATATAATGCTTTTTTGTATAAATACTAAAATACTACTATCTGTGTTAAAGTTAGAGTTTGAGAGTTTTTTTATTATAAAATAGATAAAGGTAATTTGGCAAATTTAACAATATTATCAATTAAACTTTTTATTGACCCATGTAAAATTTTACATATTTGAAGTCACAAACCTATACTATATTTAGAATAAATTAAAAAAAATAAAGAATATAATAAATAAAAATTGGTAAAAATTGCCACTATATATATATATACAGTATTAAAAAATGCAATGCAATTTGAAGATCAAAAAAATAATTTGGTAAATTTCAATTATCAAAATTAAAATGATTTTTTTACTTTTTTATTTTTTTTTAATAGTCTTTCTGTTTTTCAAGAGTTTTTTGGCTTTTTTCATTTTTTTGTACCAATAAAGTTCCTGTTCAGATTTCTTTTGGGCTACTACCTCCTTTTTTTGTTTTGCATTGTTGGCTTTACATTTCACTTCTCTGTTTACTTTTTCTAATTGGTACCGTTTTCTCGTTTTCTTTACTAGTGAGAAGCTGGAAAAAGAGAATGGTCTTTCTTTTTTCCTTGAAGAAAAAAGATTCAACCCAGTCTGGTCTTCTGTAGTTGGTTGTGAACTTTCTACTAGAATACAACAAACCAGATATTTAAGAACCAAATATAAAAAGAATATTTCAGAGTTTTTGTATGTATTTAGCTCTTTATTTGCTACTAAAATTTGTGACTTTAACAAAGCATTTTCATTTTTAAATTTTATATTTTTTTCTTTTAGTTGGTCAATATTCAAATAAATAAAATAAAAATGTTTTAAATTAGTAGGCTTTTGAGCTAACAAAAGTAGTATGGCTTGTTGAATAAAAAATTGACTAGACAAAGATGAGATATTAAATTATTTAGTTACTAATGATGGGTTTAAATAGTTAGAGCTAATAGCTTTTGGATAAATGGCCAAATTTCTGTTGCTTTATAGGTATTACAAATGGCTTGTGAGGTATAAGTTTCAAGAAAAATAAAATCAAAAACTCTTGTAAAGGTTTATTAAGTTACTATTATACTATTATTTTATTACTGTATTTTTCATATGTCTTACTATATTCTTTTTTTAGTTTTGCAAAAGAAATTTCTAACAGTTGCAAAATATAAATTGTATATAGTAGAAGTGCATAAAGAAAATTTTCTTGTTACAACAAAAATCAACAATTGTAAGATAAGTATGGATATTGTGGCAGAGTTAAGAGAATTTTGGTATAACTCTGGATCTATTGGTTCAAATTGAATGATTTTGGTACCATTTGATTCATCTCGATGAGATGAATCGAATGGTACCAAAATCGTTCAATTTGGATCACAGAATCACAAGTTATTTACAATCATATATTACACAAAATTGGTAGGATATTGTAGTGGATATGGGTATTGTGGCAGAATTTGCAATAACTTGTGACCTATTGGTCCAATACTGGTCCAATCTAAACGATTTTTATACTTTTCGAATCATCTCATCGAGATGATTCGAATGGCACAAAAATCGTTTGATTTCGATTACTGGGTCGCAAGATATTGGTGTTAGAATAGTGTCCGAATATAATATTGTTTTTTTTTTAAAAAATTTGATTTAAACATTCAAACACCAATATCTTATGACCCAATCAAACGATTTTTGTACCATTCGAATCGTCTCGATGAGATAATTCGAATGGTACAAAAATCGTTTAGTTTGGGTGAATAGGTCACAAGTTATAGCAGATCTGCCACAATACCCATATCCACTACAATACCCATAATTACTTTATAACTAATATGACTACTATAACTATCTAATATCAATAATACTAGTTAAGTAAAAGGAATTGAATGAATAAAATGATCAAGGTATATTTAAAATAGGTCTTTATACATGTACCCTATACTTGTAAAACCTATTATGGTTCATAGTAGTGCACCAAGAATCCTATAAACACTTTTATAAATTATTAAAGACAGAATGTAAAATCTAACTACTGAAATTGTGTGTGCAACTGAAACTCAACTGAAATATGATCATAGAAATTTCTATATGCAATTTGTGAACTTGACATGTGACTTTTTTTACTATAGTCAGACCTCTCTAAGTACATGTCCTTGAAACTATATTTTTATAATATGCATTTAGAGAATAATAAAATCAATTTTATGAACATTATATAAAAACACGCTATTCTTAAATATTAAGATACATACTATTAACCATAAGCTGCACTTCCTTGATATTTTGAATTATTTTTTAAAAAAGTGCATTTATAAAGGTTAGAAAGCTGTGTAAATCAGGTGATTTCTATCTCTTAAAGGGCTACCCCACCTACTCACACCTGACACCTTAATAGCTAATCAAATTGCGCAAAAAATTTATATATTAATTAATAAAAAACCTTGATATTATGTAACTTTTGATTTATCAAACCATTTTAGATGATTTAACTACCAAATTGATTCTCTCAAAGAGATGATTCTAAAAAGCCCAAAACTATTAAAATCCAATTACTAGATCGTAAGATCAATCTAGATTTATATAATATTATATAGTATATTAAAATATTATATAATATTTGTAGTTAGGGCTGTTTTGGACCTGCGGGTCGATAGCATAGCGGTTATGCTCCCAGGTCCCCAATCGAAGGTTGCCGGTTCAATACCGCTTGGCGGCAAATTGAATTTGATAGTCAGAACCCGATTAGGAATAACCGAAGTCATACAAGATGTAAGGTCGGTCCAATGTGGCACGAACTTGATAGCAGCATTTCCGTGTAATGTATACGTACCCACAGGAAACAGGACTGAGGTGGCTCGGCCGATCCTTCAGGAAGTTAAATAATGCTGTGTAGGACCCACATTTGGGCGGCGAAAGGCAAGCTGGATGAAGCCTTCATCACAGTAACATTTCCGAGTGGCCAAAGCTCCGACGACGGAGATCTTCTGGGCGGCGTAAGGCAAGCCGGTTGGTTTATCGGAGTTGGGTTAAAGTGGAGGTTGCTCACAAGGAGGGTTACAGAGAAAAGCGCTGGGTCTTAAGTTTAAAAAAAAATATATATATATAGTTAGGGCTGTTAATCGGTCCGTCCGGTCCGTCTCGGTTAAAAAAACCGGACTTGACGCGGTCCGGAACTGAAATAGGACCAAATAGAGCTAGACTAGATGGACCAATGATCAATATTACTTTTTGCTATAATGGTGAAATTAAGTTTGTCAGTATAAAAAATTACAATAAACTTTTCAAATTAATAATATTTGCTTATATGATATTAATACGTTTGATACTTTTAGTTATACATAAATTATGGATTAGAAAATAATAATAGTATATTAATATAGCAAAATAACTCATTTAATTAACTTCATAAATATGAAAATTATTGTTAAAATCAGTTAAAAAGATTTTGTCACTTTTAACCACTTAAGATTCTATAATTTGATTGAATAATATAATCATAATTGTGCATGCCAAATTTTCAATCTTGTACTGATTCAAGACAAGAATTGTCTTTTTAATATATGAAAAAATTAAAGTAAATTAACAAAATGATTAGATGTTACTTGTATAAAAAAATAACATTTAATTAACTTCATAAATATGAAAATTATTGTTAAAATCAGTTAAAAAGATTTTGTCACTTTTAACCACTTAAGATTCGATAATTTGATTGAATAATATAATCATAATTGGGCATGCCAAATGTTCAATCTTGTACTGATTCAAGACAAGAATTGTCTTTTTAATATATGAAAAAATTAAAGTAAATTAACAAAATGATTAGATGTTACTTGTATAGAAAAAATATTTATTAATAAAATATTGTTAGCATTTACATGCCTGTCAAATACTTAAAAGTTTATAAACTTAATATATTTGATAAAAAAATATAAAAAATAAAGTATATACTACTAGTACCGGGCTATTTTCAAGTTAAAATAAAAAAAATTGAATCATAAAATGTTATAGCAAAAAGTTTTATATGTATTTTATAAGTACCATAAAATTATATACATATATAAAAAAAAAAACCTGCTACAGTAGCAGGAAAAAAAAATTATGTAAAATTAAAATTTAGAACGGTAAGTCTTCAGTAAACCAAGACTTTAAACACAAAACAGCCCGAACCATTTTATTTTTAAGAGAATTTCTGGATTTAGTAACTGTTAATCCAGCTAAACTAAATAGTTGTTCGCATGGAACACTAGTAGACATAATAGCTAGATAATCTTTTGCCATAGTAGCTAAATTTGGAAAAGCTTTTTGATTAGCTTTCTACCAATCGCAAACAGAAGTTTCTTCAGGTGGTACAGTTGTATCCCAATATCGAGTAAGTTTATCTGTATCAGAAGTTGTAGATGACATAGATGTTCTATTATAGTCTTGTATAATTGAATACGTTTTGAAATATATGGAGGTTGAACTATAGATTCTGAATTTGCTGGAAGATTTGCACGAATTGAAGCCAAAATTTCACCAGTTGGGACTTCAGAATAAACAATTTGTTTAAAATGCAGATCAAAAAAGGTAGCCATCTTACTAGCTTCTTGCATAATCAGCCAGTATTCGTCCAATTTTTCTCAGATTTCAGAAACCACTAAATTCATATCTTGATGATCACTATAAAAGGTATTAAGATGATTAAATAAACCAGAAATAATAAGACGTAAGTCAGCAATTGCTGGATAATTAGACTTTGAGAGAATTTCTGTTGCAATATTGAATGGTTTTAAACAATTGTGAGTTCCTAATTAAATTAAAAATAATTATTTATTATTAATATTTACTGTTTAAAATCTTTTCTAAAAATATTATCAATATTATATGTAATACTTACTAACAAAATATTCCATTCATCTTCAAAAAGTTGTAAATCACGTAATGCTGAATGTCATATAACAAGAGAATCTAGATCTATATGCAAGACTAATGCACGGTCTATCATCAAAAAAGAGGAATTCCAGCAGGTTGAACAATCGATAATTGGTCACAAAAAAGGATGATCAAAGGAAGCTGATATACCTTTTAAATCTTCAATTAAAAGTGGCGATTTACGAATTTTTTTTATAAAATGGCGAAGCTTAATTAAATATCTATTTGCTATATTTAAGCCTTTTTTAACTACAAGATTCATGATGTGTGCAGCGCATCGAATATGTTGAAATGAGGTATTAGAAAAATTATCAGCAAGAGTATCCTTAACTATACTACTAGCTAAAACAATATTACTAGCATTATCAGAAGTTAATGCTAAAATTTTTTTTCTAACTGAAATTCATTTAAAAATGATAAAATAATATTTGCAATTATTTGGCCAGTAAAAAAAGTATTAATTAAAACTCTTTCTGACGATCTCTTGTACACAAAAATTCTAGGAAAGAAAAACAGTAGAATAGAAAATTTTCTGTCTAAATAAATTTATACACAGCCCTACGGGCACTTGAGAACCTTACAAGAGCATAGAGTTAAGCAAAATTAAGAGCAAAAAAGAAAAAACAACCAACGTAGACACACTACATGCTCTCAAAACAGTCCTTCCTCTGGGAGGGAAAATACACAAGAGGTGCCTCAAAACAGAGCACCAAATATTCAACACCACTCACCATAAATGGAGCCTAGCAGTGAACCACAATACACGGCTGACCCACATCCCCAAAACCAACCTCTAACAAAAAAACCCGCTCACTCGGCCCAGACGACACAATTCTCAATAATGAAAAAAGTAGCCAACTCAGCTTACCCCGTCAGATTCATCAATGACATCATCGCATCAAGAATCTACACAATCATGCATAGATCAAAACAAAAACCAGTTTTGGACAAGAACAATGCAGAACCCGGTACCCAGATCTCCCAGGATTACCCACCCCATGAAATTGAGCTAAATAACTCTCAGAGCACCGGACTACAATCTTCCCATAATGAGACCCAAGCCTCAACAATGATATTCGACGAAAGGGATTTCTTTGATATAACTGATGATGGTCAAATAATTATGCATACCGACTCCAACACTAAAGCCCATACAAAACCTGCTACACCAACTGCTCCAATAGACAATGATTATACACATAATCAAGACGATGACGTAGACATGGACTGCAAATCGGACCACACAGTTGAATCAACACTAACCCGACCCAAGACCCTAAGCTGTAGCCAGGCCATTAGACGAACCTGACCCCCTAACCCGGAGTCGCAAGAATTAATAACCTTATGGACCAACGCCATTGCAGAAGCACTACAAAAACTGAAAGAATGGCCTTCGATACAACTACATGGAACCCCAATAGTGTACTGAATTCACTCAAAGACAAGACTGAACTTCTGAAACTTTTCAACGATAAAATATCCTTCTAGCCCACACAGTGCAACATTCCTCCAGCAATCGGGCTGAAGTTCAAACATCGGGATACGGCCTTTTTTCGCACATTCACTAGAAACAAAAAGAGTAAGCCAGCACACCAGATTGAATATGAAGAAAGCTTTAACAAAGCTCTAAAAAACTACAAAAGGCAACACAACGTGACCATTACAAACAAACCCAACAGAGACCAGATTTACACGATGCTCAAGAAGAAACTGGCGGCCAATTACATTTCTAATCTGAACTTCACCACATCAAATCCGCACCAGATCACTGCTACAATTTACTATTGCGCAAAATTCACTCAAATGGAAGACCTGGTACCATTTGAATCAATACGAAAGCTCCTTGGAGAAGCCCTATCTGACAACCTTGAACCACTACCAGACAATCACGACTTAATCCCAGAATATATCATAGAATTCCTGCCATTTACTCTACCCCTTACTGAGTGTAAACACACAAGAGCAGTAGTGGCATCCCTTAGAAAAATCTACTCCTTTTCACATTTCCCCAGCTCCTACTTCACAGACAACAAATCACCTCTTCCCTACGAACTTGCAGACCTACACAGCGCCGTCCGAGACCTTTTTCCAATTACTGACTATGATGATTTAGCTCGCCTTTCTGACTACAGAGCACAACTCAAAGAATACTACCACTTTGATCGCATTCCTTAGCAGTATTTTAACCTACCCATATCTGAACCCAGAGACCCTTTACCACTCACCCCACAAGAACTACCACAGAATCTACGCCGTCTGTTTCCAATAGACCCAATGCTTTCTTTTCAGAATTTTAAGAGCATCATAGATCTGCTATGAAAGAAATACGAATTCGGAAGACTTCCTAACGATTACATAATTGCAAAACCCCCATTACCAACTGACTCCACAAAAATCAAGACAGAGCTGACTTATATATACCCTATCACTGATAAACAACTTGCAAGAACTTTTATTCAAGAAATCAAACACAAATATAAATTTAGAATTCCTCTTCCCTCTAATATAATGGCAGTAAACCCGACAGATAAACCTGAACTTCCTACTAAGGTCGAGGACATTAAAGAATACCAGATTACTATTTCAATAACTACACCCGGACAACTAGTAGACACATCACGATTACTGTGCGAGATCTACTATTTCGACAAACTCCCCAAAGAATGGATTGAGATCACACTGAAGGATCCTACTCCTGACAACCATACCAAGTATAACTTACCTCCCAATCTAGAAGAACTTACAACATATATAACCAACAATATCCCAGCTATATCTACTCAAGTTCTCATATCCAGCTATGACACAGCTCCCGAAGTCATCAATAAAATTCAAGAACATTTCAACGTTACCCTTATTCCAAACTACCTGATCAATCTTCCCGATCTTCCACATCCGGAATGGGACATCTTTGATGACTCTTTATCATGAGCGACTACCTTTATTCATGTGATCACACCTGCACAGACGGGACTACTAACAACCCAAATAACAATACCAACATTCCCTATCCAACAAATAATACAAACATAAACTCCCCCTCCACTACCCACACTCAGCATACACCCACAACGACCATTAACAACCTACCCTATCTCAATATCGCTACCTATAACGTCCAGGGCATTAACAATAATCTCAAACTAAAGATTTGGCTCGAATACTATAAAGAAAAAGACCTCCATATTGTATCAATGACAGAAACTAAACTAGCCCAATCCAACGAAAGGAACCTCAACCTATCCAACCCCATATATCTAATATACACCTCAAACTGTGATGAAAATATAGCGATAAAACAAGAATCAAGCATGGGAACAGCTATCGCAATACAACCCTTCCTACAACCATACATACACGATATTTGCACCTTTTCCGGAACAGCCATAATGATGGACTTTTTCTTTCCACACCATAACAGGACCCGCATTATGTCAGTCTACCTCCTCTCTAACAACCTCCAACTCTCTCTAAATACACAGGCACTGGTATCAGACTGGATCACACAAGCCAAAGCAAAATTAATGAAAACTATAGTTCTAGGAGATTTCAATCATAACATCTCTTCCTCTAAAAACCGGTCATCCTCAATCCTACATTTTATAAGCAACATTCACATGTCCAGTATGATGAACTACTTTAGTATCACTCAACCTACTTGGTCCAGATCAACTTCACACAGCCAAATCGATGACATCTGGGTTACATCAGATATTATTGCCCATTTCTCGAACATTACAACCATAGACCCAACTGGGATTACTGATAGCGACCATATGATACTACATACCAAATGGCTTTTACCTTACACATTCTCTACACAAAGGAAACAAAGAACCTCCAGAAAAACCTTTTTATACCACAAAATAACGGAGGATTCTTGGGCAGATTTCGCTTCCTATATCAGTAACCGTATGATGGAGCTTAATTTGAACTGTAATGCTCCAATAACAGACGAAGAGACACTAAAAGGCAATGGCACAAATGGAACATGGCCGTTAAAGAAGCAGTGAATAAGTTCATCCCTACCTCTAAATCCACACCCCGAAAATTCTATGCCTTCAACCTCAAAGCCACAAAACTCCATCAGGCCCTCAAGATCGCCAATAAGATCAAAAGATTAACTCTTACAGATCCAACTCCAAGATCTTTAGCGGCTATAGTTGAAGACATAAATGAAAAAATGAAGCAAATTGATGACCTAACTGAATATTCTACTCCTCGACTTAGTGAACAGAATCTGCAATTATACACATTCTCGCAAACCAAAGCACTAATCGTGAAACTACATAGAGGCCTTCACAAAGCTCGAAATTTAGAAAATAATACAGAACATAGAGAGCGTATAAATTACTACATCAAACGCAGGTATCAAAACTTCACCGACCATACCACCACAATGATAGACAGCATCTTAAGAAGACACACAGACAGAGTATCCCTCCCCAATATCCACCTCCCGTACACCGTCATAATGGAACCAACTGAAATCAAAGACAAAGTTAAACAGCACTTTACCCAATGGACTAAACCTAATCCAACCAACAATGAGCACTGGGAAGCATGGACAGACCACTACGAACCACTATCACACATATCCCCAGAATGGTATTCGCCCCTCAGTCTACCTATTAGCAAGGAAGAACTATTAGAAACAATTACCAACTCTCTCCTACAAAAAGCCACAGGTCCGCAAGGCATCTTTAATGAAATGCTAAGACAACTACCTTCCCATGCCATTGATACCTTATTAGATATCTTTAACGCATGCACCAGTCTAGGCACTATCCCAAAAGCATGGAAACATAGTCTGATTTACCCCATTTCCAAAAAACAAAAATTCAAAGGCGAGCTGAACCAAACACGCCCAATTATTCTAATTGAGCACACTCAAAAATCTTTACAAAAATTCTAACTAACCGACTCAATCAGATTCTGATGAGATACCCCATACTATCTCCCTCCAATTACGTCGCTCTACCTTACACATCAACTGCCCAACCTATCCAACACCTCACAAACATACTCGAGGATGCATACATAAACAATAAAGAATTTTGGATATTGTCGCAAGACATGTCCAAAGCATACGATTCTGTACATTTCCCTTTGCTCCACAAAGCACTCCTTAGAATTAAATGCCCTAAACACTACGCCTCGCTCATTACGAATTTATTCTTAAATAGAGAAAATAGAGTTATTACAGAATATGGACTCACAGCCCCTTACCTGGTAGGTGATGGCATCGACCAGGGTGAAACTATCACCCCCTCCTATGGCGCATATACTACGACCCTCTCCTACACAGAATTACAAAGGAAAACAAAGGTTACGAACTATATACCAAAACCCTGTCAAATCCACTACCACTCCATACCAATATAGTCTGCCTAGCTTATATGGACGATACGACATGGGTAGTACACTCAAAAGAAGACCTAGAGAAAATTATCACTACTGCTACATCCTTCTATGACCTAACTAACATCAAAGTTAATCCGACGAAATCCACGCTAGCAACAAACTCACCTGACCAGAATGCACACATAATTTTCTGGAACGTACCAATACATAATATAGATAAAACTGAAGCCTTTAGGTTCTTAGGATGTTGGTTCACTAGAACATCAAAGCACCACCCAATTCACAAAATTATTACAAATGAAGCCCTAGCAGACATACAAAAAATGCAACACGCCAAGATCACTGAAAAACAGACAATATATATCATTAATACAGTACTGTTAATGAGACTAGCATACCGAGTCCAAAATACCTTTCTCTCCCATTATCTATGCGAAAAGATCACTACCAAATACACATCAACTGTAAAACACAAAGCAGGCCTAGCAAAATCTGTTCCCAATTCTTTCTGTACCATCATCACATATCATATATGCCCTAAAGCAAACCAAACAAATCCAATCCCTTCAACACATCTCTCTCTTTATTAAAGCACTAAATCACCCTGACTTCCCAACTTCTCCACTCAAGATACGCTTACAACAATTACAAAATGCCACATGCACCAACCAATCTGTCCTCCTAGAACTACCAGTATTCCCGACAAAAGAGAACAAAACTACCATGGCCCAAATCATCCACACTATACACGACTTGAATATACAAATCACTAATACAAATCACCCCTGGTCATCCCCACAAAACACTCAAGGTACTCCCATCAACACCATCATAATTAACGTCCCAAACCGCTTATACCTCAAAACTAGACTCAACTAGCATAACATTGGATACATAGAACAATTCCTAGATTATAATTGCAATGAAGTCATTGACTGGCAAACTATACCTCACAACATTCAGAAAATCCCACAAGAAAGACAACCTCTATGGTTCAAGCAAATCCACGACTTACTAACTGATCACTCTTACCCTGTTTCCAGTCTCACAACACCCAACCCCTTTATAACACCCAAGGTAGGGGTCTTAATGGGTCGGGTTGGGTCGGGTTTGGGCCTGACCCAGGTCAGACCCACTTGGGTCAAAACCCGACCCGGGTCTGACCCGCCTCATGTCAAACCCAACCTGGGTCTGACCTGCCTCATGCCAAACCCGACCCGGGTCTGACCCGCCTTATGTCAAACCCTACCCGGGTCTGACCCAACCCAACCCAACCCGGGTTGAACCCGGGTTAATGATGGGTAACGCAACAATTTTGGCAAGGGGTCGTCTAAAGCGAAGCAGAATCACATAATACCTGACCAATCAAATTAAGAATTTGATGATCCTAGGAAATTTGGCTTATTATATTACTACCTAAAACCTATCTAAGGCCGTTTAAAGTTACTATGTAAATCAAAACTCATATAAAAATCTATTATCGAAGATTTTTCAGAGTTTTTGTATAACTATGATAATCACCGATTAATTTATTTATTGCATACATAAAACAAGATAAAGCGTCGCGCTAATGCAGCTGTAATAGGTAAAGTAGAGAACATCATTAGATATGAAAGTAAAAGAAGAATTAGGGAAGGTAAAAAAAGAAAATAAAGATAGTATCGAAAGTAAAAAGGAGTCTAAAATAATGGTAAGAATACGCGCTGATTGCAAGTTATAGTTTAGTATGGTAAAAATATTTAAAAAGTGAATTTATATGTATGAGATAAAGAGGTTCAGTTAAACTGGGATTAAAAAATGAATAAGTTTAAGTAGTAAAAAAAATTCAAGCGAGATAGATAAGAGACGTTGTGTATTACAAAAGTGAAAATAAATTAGAATTAACAAAAAAGAATAATGTAGCATATAAATTAGTAAAGGAGGTTTTAATAAATGCAGGATAGAATTAAGGTAAGTTTTGCAGATAAAATACGGAAGGAAAATGTGAGCAAGTGTCATATGAGTGATGGTAATTCGAAGTAATAGTGAAGATAAAAAGTTAAATTAATTATGAGAATAATAACAATAACAATAACGAAAATAAATTAACTATGCAACTTATGATAATGTCATAAATGCAATGGCAATGTGATTGTAGTATGATAGGCGTATAAATAAAAAATGTAAAGTTAGAGAAAAATGGAAGTATTATTAATCGTGTAAAAGGCACAATTTAAATGAAGAGAATACCGGTAATATCGTTGCTACATTTATTTTGAAGTTACAAGTAAACAAATATATAAGCGAGTGAATGTAAGACCTTGGGGTGTCACACAGACTAATTAATCAAAACTATGTTCGATAACTATGTGATTTATCATATTGCAGATTTTTACGTTACCACAAAGCAAATCGATTTACTTCTAATATACCTTATCAGATTTTATTAACTCATATCAAAATCGATATTTTAGATATTTTAAAATGTATCAACTTATTATATAGGCGTGCAATCGCCTTGAAATTTTCACCAGTTATTTATATAAAGTCAAAGAATAAAGCTATGGTTTTATTTTTTCTATTAATATGTGGGTTTTGAGCATTCACTTTATAGAGTACTTGAAAATTCATTAATTAGGACGAAAAAAGTTACATTAAAACATATAAATCGAAACTTAATTAGAAGTTTAGCGAAAAATCAACTATAGCTACTTTGAAACAGTTATGATGAACAGTTTTCAATTAAAAAAAATTAGATAAATAAGTACAATATTTATGTGATACCTTTAGAATTTTGCGCTTTTCTTTATAATTAAGTAAAGTAAAATTACGTTCGATCATTTATTTGATAGATTACATAGTTATTAGTCCATGTGACACCCCAGTAAGACCTGTTTATGGTTGGATATACGGTGCATAAACATTGTATAGTTTTAATATAGTAACGATAGTAAACGATTTACAGTAACGTTAGATTAGAGTAGTGAATGGTGGAAATTTGAAGCAAGCATTTGAAGAAATTAGAAAGAAATAAATTAAGGTATTTTTTTAAAGAGGATGATTGTATAGTTCAGTATAAATAATTAAGGTATTGTAGAAAAATAGAAAAAGAGCAAACGGATCAAATAGAATTGAATTCGATTTGGATAAATGGTATAAAAAATATATTATACTAATAAGATCATGCGTAGTAATACGAGATGACTTGTTTAAGTGCCAAAAAAGAATTATTAATTAAATTAAGATTTGTCGAGACAAAATAAAAAAAAGCAAAACTTGAGGTTTGTAACTAAAATAAGAAAGAACCTACACGTATTTTTGAACAATATTCAAATTATTCAGTTTCGTTATAGATTTTTAGATTATCAAAAATCTAATTTATTGTGAGATCAATTTGGTAATAACGTCAAGAAAGATAATAAAGCAAATTAATGACCAGTTTCAAGTTTTTCACATGCTAACCGTTTATCAATTAACTTAGTATACTAATAAGAGGATCATATGTAGTACACAATTAAGATCCCTATTAATGTTATTGATAAGTAATATAAAAAATTTTTTACGTTAATCAATCGTATTACGAGCAAATTGTATCAAAAAGTAAAGAGAAAAATAAGTATACTTTTTACTAATAACTTGATAGCAAGAACAAGAAAATAGAATTTAAATTTTATTTTCACTCTAATACAACGCTTTTTAACTTTGCATTATAGTAATTATACCATTATTGATATTTTTGCACAACCACGATAACTAACTTATAGAAATACGACGTATCACAAAAGTGAAATCATTGCACACGGACAGGGAAAAAAAATAAATATGACGTTAATTAACAATAATAAAAATAATAAATAAAAGAGCTTTAACGTTAAAAATTAAATAACATGTCACACATCCAAGACGACATTGATATGGTATTATCACTAGAAAAAAAAATTGCAGCTGGTGCATCTAAAAAATGTGACCAAGCTTTATATATAAGTTTTATATATAAGCTATTATATAAAAATACATATGTTAATTTATCCATTGACAATCACTTAAAAATCTGTCATAATAGACTTTTCTATGACACCACATATAATTTTGATTTACATAGTGTGCCGCACACCCCAATGTGTCACTATCATTAACCCGGATCTGACTCAGGTCTGTCCCGACCCGGGTTTTTCTGACCCGGGTCAGACCCGACCCGGGTCGGGTTGGGTCAGACCCGACCCAGCTAAGACCCCTAACCCAAGGTCAATTGCACGAAAAAACAATGAGTAATCACACATAGCAGCCACATAGGAAAAATAAGCAACATAACAAACAATAATGCCAGAATGAGCCATTGGGAATTTAACAAACAAACAAAACAACTCACCAGATACCACAGCTGCAACCTAAAGCCTCTAAAAGAAAAATCCATCAAGTGCTTCTTTACATCAGATACCAAGAAACTAATTCCAATACAGGTCGACTCATCATTCTCGATTAGAGCTCACCTACCTAGCATAAAACTAGCAATTAAACACCGAAACCACTTACCCAAGACTACCCCTGACTATATATGGCTATCTACATCCGACCAAATCACTCTCAAACTCATAAACGCATTCTCCAACATTAATTCAAACCTATGGAACCTGTACATACAACAACCCAAACTCAATAAAGACCGTGAACCCGTGAAAATAGAAATAGTTAACACTAACACCCTTATTAGCTCTATTCCTACTCCCTCAGCTATAATTAGTATCAACAACCCACAAACAATACTACATGTTCACAATGAATCTTGGCCATCACCGCTCAAAGCTGCGCTTACAGCAACGGCAGCAGCGATGACAATAATCACACGTCATCAAAGGACCGAAATCTCAACAAACTCCAAACATCTAAAAAATGTACTCAACATGATTATCTCTACTCTGACTTACCACCACAGGAGAATACATACTATGAATCACGCCACACTCTTACTAGCAATCAAAACTATCATTATCACAAAAGAAATCAAGTTAACCATCAACTACAAGGAAACACTGATTGTACCTGATCCACCGGAATCCACCCACTCGGAGCTTGCGGTTCAGCATATTGGTAACTCATATACAGTACAATTTCTCACACACAACATTCCACACACACCAAGGCGATTCCTACGGCACCTTTTCAATGCCACCACAATCGCACAATGGCACTCACAACACAGGACCACAGAATGGAGCAACCCACGACTCCAAATCAACTGGACCCATACATACTTACTAATATCATACGATGGCAAACCTCTATCCCTCCAAACTAATCCAAAGAAGTCTGCCCTCAAGGCTTTCAAAATTAAATTGCTATCTAACGAACTACCAAACCTCCTAAACTTATACCACCGAGACCCGTCTAAATACCCTGACCCAAAGTGTCCAAGATGCAGACAAGAATGGGAAGACGTCACCCATTGGATCACATGCCCGAGCAACGACCAGCCTATTTCTGAGATAATCAAACAAATCATATGCAAAATCTGCAATAAACACAACCTAAATAACATTAATGCTCAACCCTTTATCGACAACTTTACACATTTACACCTCTCATATGACAAATGCCTACTTATCGGTCTAATCACGACAAAAACCTACTTCCCCTCTACAAACCCAAAAACCCAAGCCTCACTCACCCCCAACTTCACCACAAAATTATCAAGAATCTACACAAAATCTGGAAGACCAGCAAAGCGAAGATAGCCAAGATCACTACTCCACCTACCTCCAACAATCTCATCTCTATCCCTCAATCCGCCCTTAGTAATAACACCCTTACACCCAATGAATTTAAATATAGAATCTGGACCCACAACTTCATAGCACACAACACCTCCCTCACCACCATAGCATACATAACCTAGTTAGGTCTGCAACCTTCCTTAGTTAAGTCTAGGTCAGAAATAAATTAGCTTTACCCTCCCCCTCCCAAAATTAATGTACCATATTATAGAATTCCTGTAATATCTACTTTAATAATAATAAAGGAAACGAGGATAGACCTCACTTATAAAAAAAAAAAATTATTTGGCCAGTATGAGGAGAAGGAATTTCAAAAACATCTAAAAGAAGATGACAAAGATTCCAATTTTCATCAATAAAATGACAAGTTATTGCCATAAAACTTGTCATAGTACAAGAACTTCAAATATCAGTTATCAAAGTAACTTTGCAAGAGAGATTAAAAATAAAATTTTTAATTAAAGTTCTTTGTGACTCAAATTTAGAAATAATTAAATCATGAAGTACTTGTCGGCAAGGAAGTTGGAAGCGCGGATCAAGATCAAAAATAAATTACTTAAAATGTAAATTTTCAACAACTCGAAATGCTTGCAAATTAACAACAATCCACTTTAATAAGAAAGCTATTTTTTTTTCTTGAATACTATATCAGGATGTAAAAAACGATCTAAAGTTGTTTGACGAAAATTATCATACAGTCCAATATGTTGTGTTTGAATATGTCGATCAAGTGTACTTGTTGATGTTTTATCACTAAATATACGTTGACAATAGTTGCATTTATATTGTTTTGTGGCAAGTACTGTAAAAAATCACTATACATATGAGGGTTGTTGTCTATTGGAATGAGCTATAAGATTATTCTCAGTAGCATTTTCATTATTATGTGATGTAGATGAATTATTATACATTTCAGCATCAGGACTTTTAGTTTCTTGATTTTGTTCGAATTTAATCAAATTATCTAGGTTTTCAATTTCTTGAATAACTTCAAGTTCATCGAAGTTATCGGATTCTTGTTCATTACTGCTATTTGAACTATCAAGTTCATCATACGAAGCTTCATTAATATTTGAATTTATTTTTGAATGAGTTACAATTGGATCACGATTCATAGTTAAAGTACGAATTCAAAAGGTATGTAAATAATGAATGATGAAATTTTATTTTTAATATCTTATTTATATAAAAATTTACAGATTTACTTTTGGTAGTAATAAGTAATTTATTGATATCAAATTTACAATTTCACGAATAAATTAATAGCTAAATTGTATAAATCAATTTATGATTTATCATCGCTCTTTAAATTACTTAACAAAAAGAACTTTACATTATCTATCAAATATGTATTAATTTTTATATAGTAACAGGTTTCTAGCTGAAGATGTATAATTTAACTTTTCATTTGCCCATGGCTTTGCTACAAGAGCTACTTTATATGTAAACAAAACTTTTATTTAATATGATTATTTCATGATGCTTATTTGATTAAACTTGTAAGAATAAAATAGTTAAAGATACAAACCTTCAAAGATTTTTCATTTGGCGTTATTATATTATTATTTCCAAAATTCCTGTTTGTGGCATTTATCTATACTGATAAAATTAAAAATTTCATAATGTTGAATGAGTATTACTCTAATCGCTATTCATTTTTTTCAAATTTGATTCTATTGACTTCATTCAACACTGTCATGACTTGCAGCCATGCATGTTTGTGATAGTTTGAATATAGTTCAAATCGTAGTTTGAATGCTATTAGAATTATGCCATTCAGTATGATGAAATTTTTTAAATTTACTAGTATTACTATCTTAACAACAAAAATTTTTTTCATTAAGTTTCAACAATAATTAATTATCCATAATACGCTTAATAGAAAGTATACAAATTTGATTTTCAAAATAAATTAGCCAAATTTAGTATCGATATTTTGGCGTTGTAATCTTTAAATCCAGATGATCCACATTATATATAAACCTTATCAATGTGTACCGATATTGAAAAAACTGATAATTCTATAATTTGACAATAATGGTACATTCATTACTTACATGCAGATTGCAGATTACACTTATTTCAGATACTATATTTGCATATAGACGTTGTTTGGATCACGAGTTTGAGGCAAGCTAATAGTTAATTTTAGCGAATGCAAATTATAATTTTATCATTAAAAATTCTCGGCTAAATTAATCATTAGCCTGTTTCAAACTTGTGTTCCAAAATAATGCCCATAGGCATTATTTCGTACAAATACAATGCAAATTGTAAATCAACTAATTACGCCATTGCTGTCATTAATAAATTTCTCTATTTTATTAACATTAACAATAGCCTGTTCACATTATGCATTTAACGTGGTTTAATCTTGTTTAACAAACTAGGGGGTTTGTAATTGAATTTTAACCAAAAACAACATTTTATAGTTGTTTCAAATGCGTATTATTAAGATAATATTTAGTTTATTTGATATTTACTATTAGGACCGACGGTCCTTTCGGTCTGTCCTAAAAAGGACTGGACCAGCCCGGTCCCTGGATGGACTGAAGGACCGTCGGTCCAGACCAGACTGATTAACAGCCCTATTTATAGTAATACAAACGAAAACTCTTCTCGACGACCATCTGGACCAAATTTCCTACAGACGAAAAACAACAAGTTTTTGGTTAAAGAGTTGCAGATACTTTAAGTACTGTAGGTCAACACAAGTATACAGTTTTTAGAAAGGTCAACTTTCTTCTGGGGGACTCCTTTCTCATATTCGGCATGCAAACCGGAAGCATCTATGCACAAGATAACTGGCAGGAGGTGGAGCCCTTGTGTATGAAATTTTGGTAGAGACCAGGAATTAGTGTCTTCGTCAACAAAGTGTCTTGTGGTAAAACAATGGGAAATAACCAATAAATGAGTTTTTACGGCCTTTATGGTCTTTTAAATTTGTTTTGAGTAACATCTCTTGCTTTTTCGAAATTTTCTCCAAAAAGTGGGCATTCTAGTTTACTACCTTCAAAAGATCGGTAATGTTTACTCTATCCAAATTGGGAATATGTCACCAGTCTGGACCTGGTTCCATCTTGTGTGATCTCAGTCACCAAAACAAACATCAAGTTAAGGTCTCGGAATCTGGAGGGCTCGAGAAAAATTTCTTTCCATTTTAGACATAGAATTCTATCATGTACTTACAACAATCTGATAAGTTTGGCTCATGCATTGTTGTATAATTTTTATCGTCGTCATGTTGTAGATGTAGTAACACCTTCAATTTCTATTCTTTTATTTCTTTATCGCTGTCTTTTTGTTTTTGCTTTTGTTTTTCATTTTTGTTGTCTGTCTTTGGTTTTGTTGATGGGTTTTCATTAAGTAGTCTTTGCCCCATTTTGTATACCTCCCCTTTCTTTTTCTTCATTTTATGAGAAGCTCAGGGATAAAGTTTTTTTAAAGGAGTAGATTTTGAAGTGGTAGCTGGGTACCAGTTTATATACAAAGGATGTACTTATGGCAAAAGATCATAGATACCTCTGTTTGACGAACACCAGTGCGACAATCCTACTTAGGCACCATTAGGGTAGCCGGGTTGCGGCCTATTATAGTAGTAGATGCTTCCTTGTTGTAATTTTGTTTGTTACGATTAACAGTATCTAATAAATAGAGCATGATTGTTAAAGGGAAAAAAAATATATATATAGTAATACAAATCTATATTGAATGACCCTAGGTCAGATAGCGCAATGGTTAGCGCTCCAGGGTCCTATTCGCAAGATCACCGGTTCGAGTCTAGTGGATGACAGAAACTGTATTAGAACCACGAATAGCAAAAGATCTACGATGAGGCGTTAAATCTCTCTACCATTTCTGGACACAGTACTACAACAATAATGAGTTGTGTGACATAGCCACGGGGTCATGCGGCATTCAGAAAAGGAAAAAAATCTGACAAGAAACGTTGTAAACATAAGGACTATCCACTATAAAAAGGAACAGGATGAATGACTGAATTAGGAAGTAAGAAATCAGGAACCTAATGCTACACCAACTAAAAATGGAAAAGTGGCTCTCGGGGTAGATGAAAAACAGTTGACCTAGATAGCGTACCGGTGGGATGTGTAGTCCCTTTAAGCTGCCTATGATCCTATGGTATGGGGCACCAGACGTGGTTGACCTGCTGGAGTCGGCCGGGAAAAAACGGACGATTGAAGGGAGGTATAGATTAGGAATCCCCTGTATATATAAAATGTAAAATGACCTTTAAAATAATGAGTTAATAAAAAGCGGCCACACGCCACCTCTGGGTAGTTCCCAATAGGAAAACATAAAAAAAAAATCTATATTGATATTACGATCTAGTAAGAGAGCTTCCAGAAATCAGCTAATTTCTAGGTAGATGGGTGGGTTAGCTGAAGTATCAGATGTAATTCCGGCCAAAGTTGCAAAATTATTTTTGACCAAAATTATAGATTTATTAATAATATTTAATAATTAATAACTTTTGATCTACTGGACCAAATTTGATGATTCAACTACCAAAATGATCCTCTCAATGAAAAATTCCAGCGAGCCCAAAATTGTTAAAATCCAATTACAGGATCCTGTGATCGGAATAGATTTGTGTTAGGAAGCTTCCAGAAATTATATGATTTTTTGGTGGGTGGGTAGGGTCCTGAAAATATCAGGTTATAATTATAATTCTGGTCAAATTTTTATAATTCTAGCCAAAAGTATAAAATTATAAAATTATTAATAACTATTGATCTACTGTACCAATTTAGATGATTTAACTATCAAAATGTTCGTCTCATTGAGACGATTCCAACAAGCCAAAAATCGGTAAAATCTAATCACAGGGTCCCAAGATCGTTTAGCTTTTGTGTAATTATAATAGTGATTTTTTAGAATCACTAAGTAAATTTCTTTAATATTGAATAACTTTTAATCCACAGGCCCGTTTTGGATGATTTAACTACCAAAATGTTCGTCTCAGTAAGACGATTCTAACAAGCCCAAAATTGCTAAATTCTAATAACTGGATTCCAAGATCGATAAAGATTTTATTGCTTGTCTAACAATACAATCTTTATTGATCTTGGAATCCTGTAATTAGAATTTAGCGATTTTGGGCTTGTTAGAATCATCTCACTGAGATAAACATTTTGGCAGTTAAATCATCCAAAATAGGCCAGTGGATCAAAAGTTATTCAATATTACTTAGTGATTCTAAAAAATCACTATTAAAATTACACAAAAGTTGAATGATCTTGGGACTCTGTGATTTGATTTTAATAATTTTGGGCTTGTTAGAATCGTTTCAGTGAGACAAACATTTTGGTAGTTAAATTATCTAAATTGGTCCAGTAGAGAAATAGTTATTATCAATTTCAAAAATTAAAACATATGAATAAATTTAAAAAAATATAAAATTTGCTTGGCTAATAGAGTATCAGGTGTGGGTGGGTGGGGTAAAATTTTGAAATTTATTAGTAACAAAATATTACATAATTTTGGAAGCCCCTTACTATAAAAGTTTTATAATTTATTAAATAATTATAACCCATTTATAGTAACACAAATTTATTTTGATCTTAGGATCCTGTGATTGGATTTTAATGATTTTGGACTTGTTAGAATCCTCTCATTGAGAGGATCATTTTGGTAGTAAATCATTGAAATCGGCCTAGTAGATCAGAAGCTATTAACAATTAAATATTAAATTTTAATTGTTAATAACTTCTGATCTACTGGGCCGATTTCGATGATTTTACTACCAAAATGATTCTCTCAATGAGGGGATTCTAACAAGCCCAAAATCGTTAAAATTCAATCACAGGATCCTAAGATCGAAATAAATTTGTATTACTATAAATGGTTTATAATTATTTAATAAATTATAAAACTTTATAGTAACAAATCTATTCTGATCACAGGATCCTGTGATTGGATTTTAACAATTTGGGCTCGCTAGAATTCTCTTGTTGAGAGGATCATTTTGGTAGTTGAATCATCAAATTTGGTTCAGTAGATCAAAAGTTATTTACTATTAAATGTTATATTTAACTTTTTAATAATCGTAAAATTTGATTGGCTAATTGGGGTATCAGGTGTGGGTGGGCGGGTAGGGTAGGCTCATAGTAAACAAAAATCGGCTGATTTCTGGAAGCTCCCTAATTGGAATTTAATAATTTTAGATTTGTTAGAATCTTCTCTTTAAGAGGATCATTTTGGTAGTTAAATCATCTAAATTGGTCTAGTAGATTAAAAGTTATTTAATATTAAATTTATACCGGTATATAAATTTATAATTTTAATTAAAAAATTTTTTATAATTTTGGCCGGAATTTGATAATTCCTGCCAGAATTACACCTGATACATTGGCTAACCCACCCACCCACCAAAAAATCACCTGAATTCTGTCAGCACCCTTAAGTATATATTTGGACCATCATTTAAGCATACTGTTGACCTATAAAAATTACACAAAAACGGGCATAACTCTCG